>LQNS02278083.1:4935398-4950710 GCA_001587735.2 Parhyale hawaiensis | reverse complement strand
CTGAGCAAAATGACCATCCCATAAGCAAAAATGACTTCTCAATCATTGCCTCCTCCAATCCAGTCGAACTCACAACATTAGAATCCCTTTATATCCATAGAACAAGACCTAACCTCAACATTATGACCTCAGCTGTACCTTTTCACACTATCCCCGACTGACTAACTACACATCTGCAGACTGTACGGGAGCTGGCGCCCGGCCCCTGCTCACGGCTTGGTTTATCCGCTCTTTGTGCAGGTCGGACTGTTTCCCCCATGACTGTACATGTTCTTTTCCCGCCCTATATGATGACAACAACTGTACCACTCGTCACAACCATGGCTGACGCTTTTTCCTCCGACTGCACTCGCTCGTTTTCTTCCGCTTCCCATGCCGCTCAACGCTTATGTAAGGACCCCATATCGCACCGTGGACATTCGCCCTCTAGGTCCCACAACGCTAGCACCACCACATCTTAGGTCCTCTTAAATAAAAAATTAAAAAATTTATTGTTAGATATCCTTAAGATTTTATTAGGTTTTTGAAAATGGGATAAAACTCCCGAAACGTCAAATTTTTATTAGTTCGTGTCGACTTTTATTTCAATAGTATTCTGGTAGATTCACGGTTCGGGGTGCGAAGTTGTACAACACCATGCTCGGTTGTATTCAGAACGCGACAATAGCAGCAAGGCTGCAACTTTCAAAAGCTTATTGAACTCCTATATTGAAAGTGCCAGACATACCGGCTGTAAGCGGTTACGCGCATTATAGTGATAACTTCCTGCTAGCTCTTCCGCTGGTAAAGGAACCCAATATCTCCTCTGCACAAAGTTGGTTGCGTGCGTAACGCCACCTAGACCTGGTCCAAAGAATTTCATAAGTATTATAGATAGGTAGGAACGATATATATGGTCAACGCCTCACGTTTAATACCTTCTAATAATATTTGATATGATTCAATAGAAGCTACTATAGCTCCTGCAATATTAAAATAATATTGTTCACCGCTCTGGCATGGGACAAGAAATCGATCGCCGGTGAGAGAAACATGATAGCCGATAATAGCCGATAGGGCTCTTCATTTACGAGGCTCTATCTCGATTTTGAACCCGATAGCGCTGAAATGTTTTGGGATGCAGTTTGGAGCGTTGGACAAAGTTAATGAAGCTATAAGGCGGACAGTAAGGGTAAAACGTGATGAAATACTTACGAGTGGATGTCCTCTGTAGTGTGTCTGCCTCGATTTTTTTTTTTTTTTTAGAGAGCGGAGCCATGGACGTTCCTGACGTAGTTCGGAAATTTAACTTGAGTGGTGAAAGCACAAAGAATGTAAAAAATTGTTGTAATTTCTAGTATATTCAATTAAGCAGGAAGTCTTGTGGGGTAGCTGCAAAAATACATCATCTAGCTCATCTTCGTAACACGATCGTTTTGGAAACATTAATTATCCTTCATATGCGTGTGTTGCACTTTGTTTCTTAATATGGCTTTGTATTTTCTCTTTATTTTTCAGATCATGAAGCTATGACGTTCATGGAAGAAATAATTGAACTTAAATAAAGCTTTGATAATTTGTGACAAAATTAATGAACTTGCTATACATGCTATCAAATTCATGAAAAAATTACTAAACGTGAATAAGCCCACGAGCTAAATAAAATTGAGATTACTTAATAAAGTCCGGTTGACGAATGGAGATGGTCCGGTAAAATAAACTTATTGCATGCCAAGGTTGAAGAAACTCCGAGTACTTGATTACTGCTGACAAATTGAGACTAGTGGACATTTTATAGAAACCTTACTATGCGTGTGGTGAGGCTGAAACCAAACTAAACAAACGTAAAACTATTCAGCGGCGATATTTAGCTATTTGCACTATATTTAACTCTGCCCATAGTTGATACCATGTTATTTACCGTATACTCGTATTTAACTAAAGAAAAAGTGCACACCGTCCTCGGCAGGAAACTCTTAATGAAATTTACAGTACCTCTGTCATGAAAACTTCTGAAGTGGCACAGAAGAAAAAAAAGCTGAATTAACTCAGTGGCACTGTTTGTTGCATAAAGAGAAACATCACAAACAAGAGAAACATGTTGCGTCTAAATATATTTTTATATTTTCCTAACAAGTTTTATGGAATATACAACCCCCAGCATTTATTGGTTCCTACCTTGTGCAGTACCAAGGATTATAAGACTAACAGGTTAACCCACGGGGCGAGCCAAGCTGTATAGTGCATCATGGGAAATGGGCTCGTGACGTCATAAACACTTAGTACGTTTATCAGTAGCTAGTTTGCATTGTTTCTTCCTTATTTCATTTGGGCGTCTAGAGTGTCTTACATGTCTTACAATCTTCCTAGTTGCACAAAAACATGTAGCAAGGCATCTATGTGAACTTTTTTTTTAGCTCTGTGAAGAATAAATTTTATTATTATTTATGTTGTTTTTTCCGTAGGAGGCACGCACTCGGTCGGAGAGTGTCGATAAAATGTTTGCCTAAGCTGTGCCGTCGCGCACACGTTATTCACATATCCGCCTCTCCTAATCGTTAAACCAGAGCATCATTGGAAAATTAATGTATTTAGCATTCGCCAGTTTGAACAACATCATTCCGTTAGACAGTTTAGGCATACGGACGCCACCCTACTGCTATACTGCTGAAACGCGCGAAGCGTATAGCAGCTGATGATTTTTTTATTTCTAAATTTACCGAGCAATTGTATGGCTTCTGCGCATTTTATATAGACTTTTGCTTCAACATTACTGCTCCGGAAGGAAAGTAAATTCTTTCTTTGATCATTTAATGTTTTTCTTCGATATCTTGTTTAAAAGTTTTCTATCTCAGCGTTCAATCGCTCGCATCTGAGCAAATTTTTGTTGCAGCGGTTAGTTTCACAATCCTTGGTGCAATACTATATCATGAACATCTGCGTTCTTTTGTTTTGCATGCTCCTTTTTCCAATCGTTATCAATTCATAGTTTCATAAATAATCTTTGGTTTTACTATTTACAAGCTAGAGGGCCCGGCCGTCAAAAATGACGGAAATCATTCAGCTCTTTATTGTTCCGGTTCCCAGATAGGCTTTGCGGTAAAATAGGTCTCACACATGCAGACGTGATCTGTCATTGATGAAACGCAATTGTAATGCCATGAGTTTTGCGCAAGCAAAATATTCCCCTCTGCAAGATAAGGCGCGGATTCCAATTTGGAATTGGTCAGACGTTGAGCTTCACTAAGAAAATATAGTTCAGCCAAAAGAATTAATCGGAAATGACCAGGGATCATCGCAAATTGGATGCCAGCCGATAATTAAACCATTACGGTGTAAGTTGAATATAAAAAGGAGTCTGTTCAACGTAAAGTCTCAACTGCTACAAAGAGAGTCAGCGAAAGAAAGCGTAGGCAAAATGGATTATGCACGAAAACAACGAAAACTCTAACCAACACGGAGTCTTGTGAACTGCTACGGAAAAATTCAGCTAAAAATATGCGACATAGCTTATGCCCTATAGGATCAAAAACTATCGAAGGTACCGCATATTATCTACGGCACCACGCTCCGAAGAAGAATCATCATCGTCATATCAAAAAGTACCGAGCCAGTTTTCAAAGCGAAGAGAGCTTCAGAAAATGCAGTATTTCCACTTTTGACCATATATTTCAGAAGCTATATCAGTCACCGTTACTACAAGGGCTGAAATTGTATGGTATCTCAAGTTGTTTTTTCAGTAGATGAATTTTCTCCTCTCTAAATTCTTAACAGCGTGACGGAGGGAAGCACCAACATTCGAGCAAGCAAGTGACCAACGACTGTGTATTATTAATTATGTAGTGGATTATTCCAGCTCACATAACATATTGTAGCAAATAAAATATTCTTAACTCCCGATTCCATGCGTTTATGAAATTTTATAATTATAAACTATATATAGAGTATAAAATACATTAATAGTCCTGTTCTCCTCTATTTTTATTTCAATATAGTCCTCTAAATAATGTTAGTGCTGCCTCCAGCTACAACGTTGTATCTTTAGCGTGTTTTTACACAAGTAGAACGCACTGACGTAGCCCATGCTGCAGCTCGACCAACAAGAGTAGATGAAGCCTTACCCTCTCTAAACTAAATTGGCCCCGCATCCTATTTTGTAAATTGGGCCAATGTATTAGCGATCACGTATTCAACTGCACCAGTGCAATATATAATCAGACACACTCGTTTCGTGGAGACAACATGGAGCAACGTGATGAAACTAATAACATTTTACATACGTCGCAGCCAAATCGGCCAAATGTAAAGTGAGCCGAGTAGCATATTGGTCACGTGGCAGCCACATTAGGCCAGAGTGACAATGGCAGCTACCGCCTTGAAACCCCATGGAGCCTGCCTGGCATTGTTCCTAACCGTATTGTTCGCATTATTATTCACACGCAGCCGTAAGAGCAATACTTCACGCACCGGCAAAACACCCAAGGGCTGGACATATAGCTTTCAGAGACAAAAGCGTATCCAATGCACTGCACGACCTTACTATTATCATACCTTTGTCTTATTGTCAGCTCTACACCCGCGGAGAATATTGCAGTCCAATAACAGCTGCTTTTGCTTTGCAGATTTTAGACGCAAACACCTCCAGAACCCAAACAAGTGTTTGGGAGCATCCAATATCTACGAATGCATAAGAACCTGAAAACAGCCGTGAGCCTCGGACGGTACTCAAGGTGAGCTCATACACAGACCTGGATACGGTAACAGAGGAGGTCATATGTGACTTATATGGAAGTAAAAGAATGAGTCTCAGGAGAGCTGATTTGGCGATAACTACAAATTCTTATTCTACGAGTTATTCTATGCAGAATAATCTTCTAAAACTCACTGACTGTTGAATAGTTCCAAACACGTTTGCACTAGGCTAAAAATAGCTTGCCTTCTAAACCACAAGGTAACAATCGCGACTGATCTACACTCTTCAGATATATAAAGCAAGGGAACAACTTTAAGATCATTGACTAGCCACATACTTAGCAATACTAACCGAGGTGAGTGCAAATTCTTACGTAAGTGGCAAAAGAAACTAATACTGCACTCTTTACTCCTACTGTCAGCGCATTTTGAAGGAAATTAGAGGTACTGGCGGGAGAGTGGGATCTCTGTTTTGGGATGTATAACGCTTAGCATAATAAAGTAGCTCAATCACTTCGGTAGCAAACCGAACGCTGTTCCATAGCTCAGACAGTAAACTTCTTTGCACTCTTAATTAACAGCTAACGACATTGATAAAGTCATACTAGGCACTTATCTTTTCATCTTATTGTGCCTATATGCTGTAGGTGAATTCTGCATATAGTGCTATTCCTACTAAAGTTATTATTTATTCAGGCACTATAGTGGATTAAGGCAGAATTCATATCATAAGGCACTCGTTCGTCCAAAGAATTCAAAATCGTACAGCCACAATCTAGTTATAAAAACGGTCACTAGCACTTTGTGGTCTTTGCAACGCCCCTTGCACTGACAAGGGCCTGTCCGATGAATGTAGCTAAAATCCGGCGAAAAAAGCCATGTTATTGCACGCTATCCCTGTACGTGACACTGAATGCTATCCTCACGTCACATCTTTCTATAGAAATATTGTAGTTCATGATTAGTGTGGCCGAGATCAAACGCAGAGGAGCCGTCAGTTCCACAGATGAGTTCATATTATGTTTATAAAGGAATTAGATTCGATATCTAGCACACTAGAATTGGACAATAAGCAGATCGTTTGCAACATAAAAGTCTCCAAAATGAGCACCGCCGATGCACGTTTTTTTATGACAAATGGAGCTAGAAGAATAAATAGTATTCCAAATTAATAATTGTAAGTCTCTATTAAATGATGATTTTTTTTATAATATGTACGGTCCTCCAATTATATCACTGGCGTGGTTTGCATGGAACAGCAGAGTCGTTACAAAATTTTACAAAGTAGGTCGGCCATACATTTAAAAAGAAAATTTGAAATAGCTAAGTATGTCAGTCGTCACACTGCAGCATGCTACATGTGGCATACTATTGTCGAGTCAGACAGCGATTCAGCAACTTCCCACTTTGGCCAAATTTATATCAAGTATGGCGAGACAGCAAAGCAGGAAGAAGGTGGCCCATCACGTTGCATTGCTATGCAGTCGCACGCACAAATCACGTCCTGATGTTTAAGTTGCAGCTCTTGCTCACAATAACATGGGTCACAGCACGAGAAATGTTGAATGAGAAAGGCCAAACATTGTCATTTAAGTTATCCTTATGGGAAACTGGTTGGGTGTAACGCCAGCACTCGCAGCGTAATAGACCAGGAAGCTATGTCGGTATTTTTGAAAATACTGTCAGTTATTATGGACATATATATATGTAGAAATTGAAATAAAAATCAAAATAATGCGGTGTACAATGAGAAAAATTAAAAAAGTTTACAGCCTCTTAATGTCCTTCAAACGTTTACATAGAGCAAAGTCAAAATTTAAAGAAAAAAGTTAAATTAATCTAGTAGTTACTAGTTTATGCCATTTCTCCTAAAATCTGTTGGCAGGTTAGTTAAGAAAAAGCCCATTGCATTTTCCACTTTTTGGATTTTCTTGAGCCTGAAATTTTAAGAACAAGCTGAAGTTTTACACCCTGGAAGTTCTAAGAGTAGATTAATGCTTTAGGCGTTTTTTAACTAACCTGCCGAAAGATTTTAAGAGAAATGGCATACAGGAGTAACTTCATCAACAAACACACATCGGCGTCTACCAAACAAAAACTGACTAACAACAGCAAAATTGAACCACCAACACCCATCAATCTGAGCTTATACAGCAACACAAGGTGATTCCCGCGATCAAAAGCAGCACTGAAGTCAAGCTGAACCAACCTAGCTTCATGACCCGGTCAAGTGCCAACTGCAGCACATGGGAAATATGAAGCAGGGCATCGAAAGTTTCCAAGCCCTCATGAAAACATACTGTGTCGGAGGAAAGACACCCTGCTTCTCAAGAAAGCGACCCAACCTCGACGCAACCAACCCTTCGTAAACTTTAGACAAAACAAGTGTGATCAAGTTGGGTCTATAGTCGGAGGCCCGAGATCAGACACAGCCTTTTGGAACAGGCGTTACATGAGCGACACGCGAAAATTCCGGGAAAGAGCCTAGCCGTAACATCCGACGGAACACAGAACCGAGCCGGGCTACAAGCATACCAGCCACCCTCAGAAAAATGAGCGGAAACATACCCGATGAATTCGTGCCACCATAGGGCTCCAAGTCAATAAGTAGCCTGTGCATATCAGAAGATCTGAAAGTAAAACCGTATAACCTCCGTTCAGGGTTATACGCTAAAGGAATGCGGACTCGGTCTCGGCTCTGCTTCTCATCGAAGTAGCACAACAAAATGTCCGCCTTGGCAGTCGGGTCCACATCAAGGTCACAACTAGCACCAATTATAGAGGGACGGAAGAGCTTGCACCAAACACAAAGCTCTGCAATGTGGACCACCACTTATGTGCTCAAACAGACGAAACTAACAGCTCACTGTATTTCAGATTATGCTCCCTCTCCGCTCCTTCATAAGTAGCCCAAGGACGATGCTGTAGTTCTCTGAAAAGCTGAAAGTCAATACCAGACCAGCTAGCGCGCAAACGGGAATAAGCCTAATGTTTCAAGTAATGCGCCCTGCTACAGGCATCATCGCCTGTCCTTACCGAAATGAAGCGAGAAGGGACATAGTTACGCACTATGCCATAGAAAAACCGATCCAAAGTAGACCCAGAATCAGGAGACTTTCGTAAAACCCCTAATGGTAGCGCAAGAAGAACGCCAGAAACGGCGTCCCAATTCACTCTGGACTTCAAAAATATCACGCCTGACAGTGACCCGCTGACGAACTCGCAGCATTCCAGAGAGGGCACCAAATGGTCCGAGGAACTACTGGGAGACGACATTGACACTCCAACCAACTCAGGAATATCAGTCAACAGGAGATCAAGAACACTACCCATCAAATGGGTGGGTCGCTCAACCAATTGCTCGCTATCAGAGGCAGTCGTAAAATCGAAGCCTAACCATTCCACATGGTGACAGATAAAATCACCCATAAAGGCGAATGCAGAACGCCCATCCGCAATGTTTATGAGTGCCAGTGATTGTGATGAGGTCGTTACCACATTCAGTTGGTGGATAATTTACTGTCTCCATCGCCACCAGAGCTTAGTTTAAAAAAATTTCGGTTAGCTTCGGCTTTAGGTTTTTCGCATCATCTGCCGGTTTTGCTAGTTGTCACATCTAATCAATAATTCAAATGTTTCATAGCCAGAACATCTGTAGTCTCTGCTATGTTGTTTGTTTGCAGTGAGACGGGCGTAACTGTGCCACCTCCAGCTTCACAGACGAGTAACCTACTCCAATATGACGCTATGCTCAGCATACTGGCTCAACGAAGGGCTTAGTAATGCCCTAGCATAGGGCTCACGACTTAACCTCGGCTAGGATGCATGAACAATTACAATTTTTAATTAGTTTATGGAGTAACCTATATAAGTCAACCAAATAATATATCAAGTACTCCGTTCTCAAAAGGAATATTGCTCGAGCTAGCCACTACAATATCATTGATGCCACCATAAGGTGAAAGTCGTATGATTTATTGTAAACCAAACATTTTATCGCTATAGATGTAGCCCGCTGCACAAAGTGCATAACATAAGATAACAGGGTTTTTTTCGAAAGACAATTTATTACCATGTAGGCTTTCAAATGTATGCTTCAGAATGTAATTTTCTTACACTTCTAAATGCAGCAAAGGCTTATCGCACAATGTTCTACTTCACTAACTGATGAACCAAGGATGACAATTAGCATAACCATGTGGGCATAAGAGTAATAGCATTCAGTAACCTGACACAGTTTTAACACACGCATGATGCATTTGATGCCTTTCAGTATATTGAGGTAAAGCCATTTTAAGCAAAGCGAGCTATATATCGTACATCAATATGAAGAGATGCACTTGCAAGAAAGGCTTAAATGTCTTGAGCAGCACTCAGTCAGCACAGAGTGGAGCACGTTCTCTTGTGACGACCTACAGAGGTGAAGAAATTCTCGTCAGTGCCCTTGGCAGGCTGCTGAAGAGATTAAGATAGAGAGCTAGACAGTATTGGGTAGTTGGCAAAGTGTTATGAGGAAGTGAAGGCTAGGCTGTAACAAGAGTAAATGAACCACAGTTCTCATCCGACTCTCCGCTAAGGGGCACTAGCGAGCATTGACCGCAATTTGAGTCTGTAAAGCGTTGAGCCTCGGCAGGCAGTGAGCAGTGAGTGAGCAGTAATCGAAGAGCCAAAAATGAGCCCACTTGCAAGCATGGCAGTTTTGGAACGTGCGCAGCCTTAGCGAAATGGTTAGCTTAGGATTGTTGCAAATATTGAAGACCGGGTATACGGGCACGGTTTGAAGAGTGTTCATCGCCTAGACTCTATTTTTACTTCATATTTCTCTTAGTATTAAGTAGAGTCGCTGAAAAAATTCATTGCAGCTATAGCAGGATACTGACAAACAGCCTGAACAATGAAAGGAGGCCGGCTCACTGACTTCCTGTTGTTTTTGACAGAAAGGCGCACCAGATGAATGTACATAATAATAAACGCATACTGGTATACTTTGCTTAGGTGTTGGTATAGTTTAATAGTTTAATTCGATAATGTTGAGCATTATTAAAGTTAAAGTTAACTTTGACTGCACCCTCCACTGGGAAACCCACACGCAATGGTTCGTACTGCAGATATAGGTCAACAGGCCCCAGAGGAGTAAATGCAGCTGCAGCCGATCATGGGTTGTTAAGAACTATGACGCAATAGCGGAAATGCTACTTTATTATTATTATTATTATTATTATTATTATTATTATTATTATTATTATTATAAAAACTTCACGCTTGAGCTCCCACGGACAGGTAATACAACCCAAATGAAGCATTTGCAACACCGTGAAGCCCAAAACGCTGCTAAAGGAAATCCAGGAAAAAAACATTAACAGCTGACTTAAACGCCTGCAGGCCAATACGACCAAAAGCCGATGCCGGTAACAAATTCCAAACCCTAGCCGACCAGGGCACGAAGCACCGACAAAACTGATTAGTTCGACATACAACAGACTCCAAAGTGAAAGAGTGCGCTCCGCGCGCAGCACAAGTCTCTCTTCCAAAAACTTTGAGGGCAGGGAGAGAAGTATACAACCAATGCCTTTCATTATTGTACACAGCGCACAGCCTGCTAGCTGAACTAACAAGTCGGTCCAACAGATGCAAGTGAGTGTCTGCAGCTGAAGCCCAGATCAGTGAGCAATACTCTAACACATGCATCATGCATCATGTTAACATGATGCATCAAGAACCATATCAATAGATATAATACCACGACATATATCTGAATTGGCAGCTGTCACATAATAATTAATGGAAGTTACGATCGTTGATAAATTACTGAAAGTAAAGCAAGAGACAACAAAGCAAAATTAACACACAACACAGATAGCAATATTTCTATGTCTTACTGTTGATTGATAACATTTCTATGAAACCTTCTGTAATGAAAAAGCGATGTCAAGCAGAAAACAAACTGTACATTGTGATTCCGGTAAAGTGTTTATTAGTAAGAAAGCCCAGCTTTGCCCTAGACAATTGGGAAATACAAAATTAATTTTCTTCAAGTTCAGGTAATTTTTGTGTCCTGAAATTCACTGACTGACGCATGTAGTTAAAATTTTATAAACTGCTAGTATACAAATTCCCTTCATTATCACAAACAGTTTATAAAGGTAAAGTCAACTTAGACTACACCCTCGCCTGGGAAACCCACATGCACTTGTTTGTGCTGCGGGTATAGGCCCACTGGCCCCAGATGAGTAAGTTTAGTTGCAGTTGACCTCGCATCACCAAGAACTATGGCGCCAATTTGTCGGAAGGAGCAAATGATCCGAGACCCCTACCCCCTTATCTCTGAGGAAGGCAGTTATGCCACGCCGCCGTGCATGCACACACAACCCCTGAGTCAGCACGCAAAGATCTGCAAAGAGCTCGCTGCTCGGCTGGGCATCGAACCGGCGAGCGATACAAGGTGTTAGAGCTGAGAACGGAAGCATGCTGCTACCGTGGCGGCTTGAAGTCCAAATGTTATTTTGAAATAAATTTACTGCAGTTAAATATATCAGTCTTTGGATCAGCGTGGGGGTTTGAGTGGGCAATCAAGCATAGAGCAGTCTCTACACATATATGTATGTTAGCACAGAAATAGTTAAAAGCTCGAGAAACGGACGGCAGTCACTTTGCTCCATATAACTTTATTTTATCTCACTCTGATCTTACAAATGGAATGAGCCTAGCTAAAACGAAGCCGCATCGGTACAGCTACAAATTTAATTCCACAGTGCGCCATGAACTGTGCGACACAAGCAGCAAGTAGTTGATTTCATCAGCAGAACTGGCTAGTTGTCCTTTAACAAAAATTATTGATGAACGATTCAGGAACTTGCGGATGCAGAGGGAGAAAAAATGTTCTTGCGTCATCATCCTGGCCGAGCCGCGTGCAGAAAAGCCTTTAGTCAGCACTTTTCATTAGGTCCACGAGCCATCCCTGATTCAGTTAAACAATTAACTTAAAGGGACTCTTTGAAGTCCCGCCTCCCACAAATTTCTTTCTTGTTCGCAATTGGCGAAGAATCTCATTGAGATAATCGAATGGAAGTCAGGCAGTTGTCTCCGTCTCAAACAATGAGGTTCCATAGAGAGATACCTACTGTATACGAGGAAATTTGAGACACTAAGTTCCGTATATACAGAATGCACGGGTGCAGTAGAGAATGACGGTAGAGTCCCTGCTAACAATGTGCAGTTGTGTGGCTTCTTGCCCCCAACGAAAGATTAACTTTGCCTCTCTATATATCTAACGTTTGTGCCGAGTATTATGTGGGCATCGCTCGCTATTCCACGAGAAAAAGGAGCAGTCTATTCTCGGTACAGTTAAATTTGTGCATGTTTTATCAGACAGCAAACGCAGAAAAATTTGGGAGCTCTTCAAAGTACTAATGCACACTCTCATTCCTTTATGACAGCAATATGCGACTACCAGCTTGCGTTCAGAGAATAGGTTCTATAGTAAACATGAGACCCTGTTTTAAACGGCACACCAGCAGCTAAGTGTCGGTAATCATCAATCGATTATCATCAGAGTCATCAGAAAAAAAAATAGTCGATGCATTTATAAACTTGGGTTTGTGAATTAATGGAGAAGAGTTCATCATCAATTGAACATTGATAAGGCTCAAGGAAGTGTGAGTATATTCATAAAAGTACTGAAAATCTAAACAATCAAAAAATATTGCAATGACGTGAGTGCTGGTGGAATTTTATGAAGTCTCAAAGAGGCATTTTGTTAGCTGTAATAATTGCAAGATAACTTGCACCAAATTCCCATAAAGCAATGTACAGCTATTCACCACTAACTCAAGTTCTTACCCAACAAATTAATTAACAGGCAAGTGGTAAACACCACGTCTTCGGATTAATAAATTAAAAGTGAACTACACCACGGCCAACAATGCTGCTGCTGGAGCGGACGCACGCAGCGCTCACGCGTGCTGTTAGCCACTTTTAGCTTAATGAATCCTTCTAATAGGAAGATTAAGCAATGCTGCCAGAGTCTTGCCGTCGTTTCAGGTACACTGCTTCTATAATGGCACAAGCGCTGTTACGTAACTGCAACAGCTATAGAAGCAGATAATCAAACAGGCGCAGGACAAGGGGAAACATGGGCCCCCCACAGCTATTTCGAAACGCGTACAATATGTTATTCTGCAACGAAATTACATATACGATACCCACTTACGGAAGATCGGAGCGTTAGCTAACTCTCGCACACACACCTCTTAGCCAATCAGTTCGATCGGCCTAAAAAGAATTCAGTAATTCAAAGAACTTGGATTTGCTCTTTTCACTCGTGCCGGGCCCGCAATCTCCCAGAGACAGCTCTGTTATTCTGAACGTCGGCCTTCCATTTGATTTCTAAACAAAGACCAGGAAGATTATAGTCTTAGCGTTCTAAGATTGTTAGAATCTCACTGAGCGAAATGTAAATGCTCGGACGTTCACGGTATTAATCCATAAAATGAACTGCTAGAAATTATTATCCCATTAATAGCAGTAACTCTTTTCTGTTGGAGATGTGATATAACACCGTAGATAAATGCTGAAAAATTGCCATACTAGGTGGCTGATTACCAGCCGTCGTTTGCCCGTATAGTATAATAACAATTCAAGAATCTCCAAGCCAAGAAAATGCAAATTTACAAAGTTTTTTCTTTTTTTAAACCACGGACGGCATTTCATGAACGCCTGCCTTGACTCAGGTATAGGCCTACTTAAAAAAACAATACTAGAACAGCAAATTTTAAAATCGATAATGAGAAAGATTTAAAACAAATGATATATAATGAAAAACAGACGCGAACTTCTTTTTAACTTAAACGAACGAACTAGAATGAATACAATCTTCATCAGCTGTTACTCTCATGGAAATTGGAAGGACTCACATTGCGGTGAAATTCATGCAGGAGTCGTAATTCGCGAAATGATGTGATTCACGTTTATTGTTAGTAGCATATTCCTGACGCAATAGAGCGCTCTACTGTAATGATACTTGTGAGGAGTACATCACATAGCGCTCAGAAAGTAGGTCATTATCCAGAGTAGGTGCTATCAGGGCGTTACGCAGTGTACTGGCAATATTTCTCTGAAACATGAATATAATAACGAGCTTCATTAAGAACTCATGAAAAACATCACATGGTACAAAATGTAGAGCAACTTATCAGGTTATACATAGATAAAGGAGCCATCGCGGTATTCCTGCACAGTCGACTGCAGTGTATATTGTAGTGCCGAGCAAAATATATGTTTATATAAAGAGAGAACGGGGGCTTTGTTGCAGTGCCAATCGAGAAAAATACTTGCAAAATAGTCTAACCTGATTTATGAAATGTGATGGCGACATTCACAGCTGTGGCTTTATTTTTGGTGAACGAAGGCATTCAATGTACGTTAGAGGAAACCGTTAATCAAAATCAAATATCAGAAGAGAAATAAGAAATAAAGTAAATTCCAAAATGATACAATGAGGAACATGCTGCGGCAACATCGCAAGTTCGCACTGCTATACCAATAGGACAACTTCACAGGTTAGCTTTAGGCTTAGAGAGTCACCACAAAAGCATATGCCCAATGTCTATCCCTTATAACTTAAGTAACATATGTCATGATGAATGCAATTATTCGATGATGAAGTTGATAAGTGAAAACATTGCCATATAAGATTCAAGACAACGGCAGGGTAATGAAACTGTAACTCCGGGGGGGGGGGGACAAGGAGCGAATAACAGGTACAGCATTCGTGCAGTCTACGGCCGAAAGTCATCAGACATGATAGGCTTCATTATCACAAAAGACTGTTGAATCCCCTGGAACGCATACATTTCCTACGGCTATTTTTAGCGAACACCTTAAATTATATCCAATGCGACATTTATCCGCACAACAACGGAAGTTTATTTATTACCTCCGCCAAGGAGGTTAAGTTTTTACCGGAGTTTGTCTGTCTCTTTGTCTGTTATCAAAGAAACTTAAGAAGTAATGGACGGAGTTTTTATGGCATTTACAGGAAATGTTAGGTATGCGCGCGCGCTAGGAGGAACAGAGAATGAACTTTGGTGAAGATCCGTTCAACCGTTCTCTTGTCTGCCTGTTTCTCGAGGTATATAACTCAACCAGTCATGAATGAAACTTCATGAAATTTGCAAGAATTTGAGAAAAGGAATGTTACAAAGAACAACTGATAAAATTTTTGTGATGATCTCAACGTTAGTTTTAAGTTTACCAGTCAGAAACAAAAATAATGAACGAATATTTTTGAAATTACATGAATTGTTCAAAATGTTAAGAAGTACAAATGACCAAATTCTGGTGACGGTGGTTAGTCCGTTGGTGTGTTTGACTTTATGTTTGTCAGAACATAACTCAAAAAGCTATGAACGGAACTTCATGAAACTTTCAGGAACTGTTCGAAATATTAAAAGGCACAAAAGACTAAATTTTAGTGATGATCGGTTTGTCCGTTTGTGTGTTTGACTATTTGTTTGTCCTAGTTGAATCCACGCAATATACCACCAGCGATGGGCATGAAATTGAGAGAAAAACAGTTTTAAGAGACCTCGGAGTGAGAATGCAAGACGATGCTACGTTCGAAGAACATATTGCTAGAGTTAT
>LQNS02278083.1:4918616-4929260 GCA_001587735.2 Parhyale hawaiensis | reverse complement strand
TTGTTCTTCGAGCTTTATGCTTGAGTTTTTGACCGTTGTTTCGCAAGCGATCATTAAGGTCTCTTTCAAAGAGTCCCGTTATGGGTACGTCGTTGAAGCCATTCAAGTACTTAAATGTTTCTACTAGTTGCCCCCTGAGTCGTCTTTGCTCTAGTCTCAGCATCGTCATCTCTGCCACTTCCCAATTCATTCCTCAACCCTCGTCACCTGTGAAGGCTCAAATCCATACGTCATTTTCAGCCATACCACTGCCTTAGCAACCTTCCCCTTTAGTCTAACTGATAGCCTTCTGTCTCATGGTACATCCTCAAAGCCTGTACTCTTTTCTAAAAATCTTTATTCACATCTCCGTTTTTCTGGACGTTAGACCATAGGTACTTGAAGCAGTCTCGCTATCAGTAGTACAGAGAATATATAACTTATTTACTGATAAGCAAAAGGGTCGTTGCTTCACTACAATTGAAATCTAGATATATATTTAACACATCAGAAGTAACTTATAGCAGTCGCATGGATACTAAATTTCACTTCCTCCCCTTAGTAAAGCTAATTAGCTTTGGCCTCACGATGCGCAAATTGAGCAGTAGACTTGCGAATAATGAAGGAGAGATAACCTTCTGAGCAGAACCACGAATGAGAGGGAAGAAAATAAAGTTTCTTTGGAGTAATTATTTTTTGCGGTTTCTTATTGATGGAGCGGGCTGCCGGTGAATACATGTGCAAGAGTGGCTCATTAGTTATGTTAAAAAGTTGCGTACATACGAGTCACACTACTGCTAAAACAGAGCTATGTGCATGAGCAAATCCCTTCGTCTGACTGAAGCGTCGCACTAAATCACAACCATTGTGCAAGGTGCACAAACGCCTGATAGTAAATTTTGAGAAAACACTATCCATATAGATAAAGAGCATTTATTATTAAATAGTAATAGACGACCCGTGACCCGTTGGGTCGTCATCACGAACGTCTTCGCTTTCGCAAAAAAGCAGGTGTTATTTAGCTGGGCATAGACCACCCGCTATTCGGCCGTCCTCTTTTGCGCGTCAAAGAGCTGCCCGTTCGGTTCACTATCAAAAGATCCTTTGTTTCTCTAACGAATATTCAACACCCAGGTTGTAAGCAGTCAAATTATTATACAGGGTGTCTCAGAAAGAAGGTAATCCAAGTTTAATAATCTATTATTTGAATTCTGCTCTACTAATACATATTTAGTAGCCATGGTAATAAAATTTAGAACAAGAGCTTTCAAATGAGACTAGTACATGCCTTTTTACCCTACCGGATAGATGAATAACAGCTACATAATCTTATGTCATCGAAACTGCATTGGTGCACTTCATTGATACGGATTTCGATATGATTAATCATTAATAAAAACATTTAATACGAATAATCATTGATACAAACATGATAAAGGTACAACTGTTCTTAATCTCTAACAATTAAGCGGCTAACGATTCGACATGGCCACCTCCTCTAAGCAAACAAAGCTCACATCGCCGTCGCACGTCACCAACTGCTCGCCGGATCATGTCTGGATTGTTCTTGAGATCATCCACTTCTCTGCGAATTCGATGCAGCAAATCCTCCAGGTTACGTGGTACTGTGGTGTAAACTTTGTTTTTCAGATGCCCCCACAAGAAGAAATCGCAGGTAGTAAGGTCAGGTGATCTGGAGGGGGGGCCATTCAACAGGGTGGTGCAATGCTACCACACGATCCTTGAAAAGTGCTCTGAGAAGATGACGGACAGCGATGCCGCGGTGTGCTGGTGCCCCGTCTTGTGCTCCGTTGTCAGCTGTACCATCTTGAAAGAAGGTGCAAACTTCTTTTACACTTACTGTTAAGGACAGAGTACGATATTATGGATACAGAGAATAATTCACAATAACATTTTTAATCTAGTCAAAGGCATAATAACAGTGAATGGGTACCAGTGACAAGGATCATGAAATGCACAAATGCAGTTTCGATGACATAAGTTGATGTAGCTGTTTTATATGTATTCATCTATCCGGTAGGGTAAAAAGGCGTGTACTAGTCTCATTTGAAAGCTCTTGTTCTAAATTTTATTATGATGGCTACTAAATATATATGAGTAGAGCGGAAGTCAAATAATAAGTTATTAAACTTGAAATACCTTTTTTCTGAGACACACTTTATGTTACGTATTTCAGTTGTATTACCCGTGGAACTGCTGAATTGATCATGCCCGTTCTTGAGGCTCAGCTCAGTTTAACTTCCGTATCACAGACACAATCGAATTAAAGAGCTAATCCATGGAAAGAATGCCACTGCCCCCTCCCATACCTCGAATTTCTTCTCGTGTAAAAGTGAAGAAGATGTGTCAAACAAGACACAAATAAATAAACATGACACAAATAAATAGACATGACACAAATAAATAGACATGACACAAATAACCAAACAAGCAAGACCGGTTCCCAGAATGTTAGTATAAAATCGATATGGCAGGTTAACGCTTAATATTTCAACTGTTCACAGACGTGTAGTTGCATATTATGGCTATATTGAAATACTGGTCTCGAAGTACGTAGAGTTTAAGCCGGTTTCTGAATTACGGTAATATACCGTATGAATGAGGTGAACTAACATTCTGTCAGTCTTATCTGTATGCAACAAAAAGTGGTTAAATCTAACCTTTCATAGCTTTTCAACGACTTCATTCAGCTCTCACTGTAATTTGCAAAATGAAAGACGGCAGCTGCTTAGCATGTATAACGTTTGCCACAAAAGTTTAGGAGAGAATAGAGGTAACTGTACAATCACGAAGATTTTCATCTATAGCACCTTTGAGCTTTGTCAGCTGATTCTCTGATGTGCTCAAATACTGACAGGTCTGCTTAGTAGCACTAGTAAGCGGTAAAAACAAAGTGAACTAGAGAAGCATGCAGTTATTAAGCTGTGACATAGTCGGTAAGTTTCGCAAGTTAAACTCTAGCAGTGGAGGAGCGGAGAAGGTTGTCGTTTAGCTTTCAGAACGCTAGCCTAGCGATCGCACCTCGATCGTTCTGCATGAGTCCCTGGTTCGTACCTCGCGAGCCACCTACTCGAAAAAATTGTAAGACTGCGAACGGCCTTACAGGATATTTCCAGGTGCGAGTGATACTATTAATCTGTGACATGTATTTACAGATAGACCAACAGACGCTGCCAAAAACATGACCTCCTTGGCGAAGTTAATTACAGTCATGCTCTGCTGTAAGACGAACTCATTTGCATTACAAACATGCTATACTATATAACTATACCAGGTGATTCTGAATTCTTTGAACAAAATAAAAGTATAGGCTCCTTAGAATAAAATTAACATATTTTACTTTATCGATTTATGTCCGAAAATGTCTAATTTAACAGTTATATTGAATTAATGATTGGAAGTGCGATTCAGTTACCCGGCGGACTACTGCACTGTACAACAAAGATAAAGATGCACACCGGCCATTTGTTGACATTGAACACTCTACTCCTGCTTTCCTGAATATAAACATAGTATAACAGTGAATGTTCTTTTGGTCATAGTGCAAAATTTACGCATCTGGATTTTTGTAATTTCTGACAAATTTCGCAGTTAAATTAGTAGCCTACTAAAATGTGGCTTTTACTCATAAGGTTAGATAGGCAAGGACTGGCACTGCTAGTTTCTTATCAGAAATATATATATATAAAAAAGTGTATAGCAGATATAGCTTCATATTTGTAAACAAAGCTGCCGCTAGATAGGTAGGTATTAGCTGAACCAGTCCATGCCTAACTATCTAACCTTATATGTAAGAGTCCTATTGTTGTTACAAAAATCTTACCCCTACCTAAAAATTTAATGTTCATCTCAGTATTTATAAATACTAATTTCACCCGGAAATTGGCCAGAAATAACAAAAATTAAGAAGTGTATATTCTGCACTATGACCGTTCTTTTACCCAACCACACTAGCCGATTTTGGGGTAGGTAGAAACTAGGCCTCTGTTTCCTGTAGCCACCTCATGAACTTTAACTTAACGTAACTTTTAAATTAGACATTTTCCGATACGCATAGATAGAGTAAAATAAGCTTATTTTATTGTAAGGAACCTATAGTTTTATTTCGTTCAAAGAATTGGGAATCACCGGTGTATGTACTCGTTCATTAAGCATAACAGAAAGCATTTCCAACAGTCAATCCATCAACATGGGGCAAAGACACACCAATGCATCACTATAACAAAACATCCAATTTTGTTGCTAAGGAAAACACAACAATCAGAGTACAGGATAGTGCACGTTTATTTCAGCATCAGTTGTAGCATCAAGAACCTCTGAACGCAACATATCTAACTGCAGTACGGATGTAGAAATTTTTGGTCATTGAGCACTAAATTGCACACTAGCTGTAACTTGCACTGTAAAGTAGTAGACCGGTCAGTTGGAGTGCGTAAGGAAGCAATGAAATAAAGTGAAAACTGCGATAGAAACGGACGATGATGGGAAAAAATTGAATTGAAATGAGATAGCACTTATATTTTTGAAATAGTATAGTTTACAATACGTGCAGAAACATATAGTAAATACTATACTTTATTAATTTATAATATATAGGCCTATATAATAAATGCCATACTATGTTATACAATAAATGTTATATAAGAAATACTCGATCAGTGCTGGAAAATGCTTCTATCACTTCGTCGAAACAGATAACAGATTCAGTAATGATAGCTGACACGATAAATTTTGTCAGCATGGCATCAGCAAAGTTTCATTTTAGGATTAAATTATACAAAAGGAACCATTACCTCGGACGAGCTCAGAACATTCAAACTACAACGCAATATCTAGTACACCCAGCCTGCGCAAATAGAATACCGTAAACCACCTTGACAATAAATTTAGGACAACATAAAAGCGTAAATCGAGGAGGTCAAAAAGTGCGTGCGCATTTAATCTTTACGGCAGCAATAAACCTAAGGTTATCGTGCCCGTTTCATTACTATCAGTTAAAATACTGGTCGGTAAGGAGGTGGACATGACCATGTACTGTATATGTGGCATAGGCATAAAACCGCAATCCGCTATAAGCTCCTGATAACCCTATATGTGATGCTTTGTTACGGATCACGTATACAAGGAGAAGCATGTTACTACTGCGGGTCTGTCATGGCCACACGGTGATAGCGAGCCGCGTTGAGAGTAGGACAAACCTAAAGTGGATAAGAGTATCACTACAAAACCAGACTGCAATATGCACATCGCCACTAGCGGCACGGGCTGTGTCTTGCAACAGCCAAAGTTAAATGCTCTCCCAATGAGCGTGCACATTAACAATGCGGTACTGCAATATGTCGTTACCACGAGCGCCCAAAGGAAGATCTGCCCACTAGCTGCAATAAGTACTTACTGATAAATGCAACTTGGGGATACCTGGCAGAACTTGAGTACATCACAAGTAATGACAAGTCGCATGGCGTCCATAGTAATGTATTATACTTTCCATGCAAAATGTATTGGCACAAAATCCTACCTTCTCTGTCCTTGAGAAGAGGAAACAGTGTTTCGCAGCCCGTGCACTTGCTTGCTCATTCTCTTCTCAACCAATTATCGGAATTTTCAGAAGGACCAACCTACACAGTTAGGAATTGTCTTCACTTTTACAAGTTTGAGTACAGATGTTTAACAAAAAATAAAACTCTACTTGCCACAAGATCTCTCGTCCAACCAGAAAAATGTCATCATCTAGCACGGATATGTTGTTCGAACCAAGAATAGGATTGAAAATTAGCTAATTAAGAGAAAAGGAAAAAATAAAAAATTATGGTGCACAAATCTTCCTAGACAAAAATCGTACTCGACGAGGAGCAATTCTATTTCAAGTTTCCAGGACTCTTGCGATTCATACTTATGCATTGCAAAGAAATAAATAAATAAGGGTGTAAACAATATGTACTAGTTCAAAACTATGTTTTCAAGAGATAGAGGTGGCACAGTTCTCGCAAACTTATGGAAGAAACAAGAAGCCTAAGAAAATGCAAACGCCGCATTATTAGCAGCGTAAAGAGATGCTTTCATGACTCCAGTAATGCTCAACTGGGCCATTTCCAGGAACATTCTATTGCTCTACCCAAAAAGTAACAACGCCCAAGGGATGTCTGTACGGCACCGGGGTGTAAACAAAAATAGAAAGCGTTACGGTTTTAACAGCTACCGTGCCTCGACCACATCGGACAGGAATTTGAGCTATGTGAGAGTATATTAAAAACGCATAGTGATATGATGACAAGGGTATTTTGAACATCGAAATTAAAGGCCCTTTTTCTTAGATATCCACAAGAGCATGTATGCGTATCAAAGGTGTACAGCAAACTTGGCGCATGAAACATGCCCTATATAGTTTAGTGTTCTTAATATAAGCAGCAAATACTAATATTGTCAGCGCAATAGTGAGAGCCATCCCGTAAAGAGGATATTCAGAAGCGATTACATTATTACAACTTCACAAGACTTCCTTTGCCAAATGACTATTCTCATTTTCCTAGGCAATGATATCACAATGTTTCGTGAACGTTGTTTACCTAGGTGTAGTCAAACCAGTGTCAGCAGTCCTTTAGGGGCGGGGCTGAATTGAACGCAGCAGTGCCAAATCTAATCTATTAACTAATGCACTTTGAGTTTGTTGAAGATAAATATAATTTTATCGATTGAGACAAGTTATGCCACGCGCCTAAGTGAAATTTGGCAAAGTTGCTTTGCGTTCTTAGCCACGCCCATCGGATTCCTTACGCTGTTTGACTATAATGTTACAAATAGTCTAGCAATATCAATATCATTTATTGACAATGGTGCAAATGTGCAAGTCTGACATGAATGTTGGGTTTTGAGGGATTTTTCTCAGCGGCGCTTCAGCCGTTGTTATTCAGGGCTCAATTTGCTCTTTTCTAATTGTGTGTAGTTTAATTAATTATAATTATAATAAAACTGTTGCGTAGAGTAATTTTTAGCCAGTCCACCAAATTCTCAAAGTAGATCATGTCAGATGACTCTCTCAGTAATTATCCAGTCTATTTTGAAACAAGGAGAACCACGTGAAGGTAAATATTAGACTATTTGTGTTCAGTAGGAAAAAAGCTAGCGAGCAATGAGCGCAGCAAACCACAGTGTCCTAACCTATCGCTGTTCAGGATTACAGCTCTCAGTTCACACATAACGAAATATGCCTTCCTAGACGCCCACACTCTGTTCGGAGATTGCCCAGCCGAAACGATATTAACAGCTACTTCTGCGGAGCATCCTCGCCTCACCACGGGCCCATCTTACTTGAGCAAGGATAATCTGACATCATCATGACGTGTTACATACATTTTTGCAAAATATTATGATATCCGGTCTTCACAGTCTTTGAATACTGAAGCCGCTTCTCTTGATTTGTAGCGTGGAATTCCTGAAACCCATCTCTATATTCAAGGTGACGTGAACAGTTAAATAGAGTTTCAGAATTCGCAGGAAAAATACAACGTTCAGGCACTGAATAGCTAAATGAAACTTGATAAGTTACATCTTGTAAAAAGCTTCAACATGTTGCAGCTTTCGATTTTGATCATTCAAAATTTGAGATTTGTCAACGAGACGACTCTTCTTCGAAGGCCAATTGATTTGCATAGCTATATCAGCTACGGTCACCGTTTGCAAGCCTGTGGGTCAAACTGATACTCAGAATTAATTAGGGATGGTTTAGACTCCTCACCTTGCCAAACACATGAGGACTTCCTTACCAAGGAAGTTTGGAATGATATCATCTCAACGATGCTTGCTGATACGATTGACACTGAAGGCCTGGTTTTGACGTCAAAGACTTCTTCTTTTCTTAATGATTATGTCGATCTCCAATATACTGTATTTTATATGTTACGCATAACATAGAAATAAACCAAAGGTAAATCTTAAATAATTTCAGTGTCAATGTTTTCCTATCAAAAATTATTGACTGTTTGGCATCTTTCCTTATGGAACATGCCATTACTTGTACGGTTGGCATCGTATGTCAATCCAACTTAAAAAAAAAAAACACTCGTGTCGGCTTTAAAAGCGTACCACGAGTTAATTTGTTCGCATAGAGTAAGACTGCGGGCCAAATTGCTGAGTACAGTAAATATATATTAAACAGCAAATACACCCACATAGCAGTAGTTTTAGCTCCTTGAAAACCCCAGAAGTGCGTCAGAGACGATTCTCATGGCAGCAGAAGAGATAAAACTTTGAGAATTGTGTCAAGAGGAAAGACAGGAATGAAACCTTTCCGCCATCCAGCTGCAACGGCATTATCATGATAACAACTGCGGCAGTCACCTAATTTTGTGAGTAAGGCGGCCTCAGAGGAAATCTTTTCCTCTTCCCAGAGCAATTTCCATAATCCGCAACAGGTGCCGTCTTTAGGAACTCTGTCGTATACACAATACCAAGCAATTTTCCGTCAGAACCTCGATATTGTTGAGCAGAGACGACAAATACAAGACATGCCTTTCGAGTTGTCAAGCATCTTAAACGAATGCGCAACTGAACCGAAAATGTTGAAACCGAGAAATGACCTGCCCCGGGAAACCAATATTTATCTGCCAAAGGAATGTTGGTGGCGACAATGACGTTGTTAACTCTGAAAATCGAGCACTAAGTTTTCACTGAAGCAGATTTTCAATAGAAGTTCCTCAGTCGTGCCCCAGGCCTGGCAGTGAGTTGGCGTAAACACTGCTATTGTACATAAACCTGAGTAACACAAACTGTTGTCAGCATCGGTTACTATGTGTGAATAAATACTGAAATCCACGGAGTTAGCAATTAAGTTCACGCAAAGCGCAGAAACAATGCACGCATGTACGGAATCTAAAGCGCTGTAGAAAGTTCTGTGTGCGACACTTGAGAAATTCACCAGTATAGTGTATACGGTAATCGTTAAGAATTATATTTTTCAGCAGCTTTGATCAGAGGAATATGTGTAGAAAGCTGCTCTAAATTTGCATTGTCCATAGGAGTTGGGTTACATAAATCTACCAGATTTTCACTCACGCCATATATGCTTTACGCACAAGTTCACACTTGGCCGCGTGTGCTATAACACATATAAGAGCAGTAAGAGATTGGTTTACCAGTGGGTGTACCATGTCCAGGACTGCACTGTTGGAGCTCAACACACGCAAAGAAGCACAGATCGGTATATACCTCCCGTTGGTCCCGATTTCCAGATTAGCTTCGCTACACTTAGATTATTTGAAGAAACTATAAAACCGTAAGTTTTTGGCGATACCAATAATTGTCACTAAACATTTCTAATTTATCTTGAGAACCAGATACCGAAAGTATTATAATTTTCTTTCAGTATTACTCAGTGCCTCACCCTAAAATTCCTTCCAGCTCAATTATCTTGCCTGCAGTCACGATTTCAACGGCCGGGTCTCGATAATTTCCAGCTGGAAAGCAGAATTTTTGGTCGAGCTCCAGCGACTGGGAGAAACGCACCATCATTTCTTTCTTGAATTTAGCGCACGTTACATGAGGTGCCTTCCTTCCTTTCACGCTTTTGCGTTTGATTAAAATCTCAGAATAGAAAATGCTGGAAAAGATGTCTAGAAATGCAAATCATCTCAAACCAGACTGTAATTTCAGTTTTTTTAAGCAAATTTGCTCCTAAGAAAATTATATTA
Source organism: Parhyale hawaiensis (assembly GCA_001587735.2). Taxonomy (NCBI): domain Eukaryota; kingdom Metazoa; phylum Arthropoda; class Malacostraca; order Amphipoda; family Hyalidae; genus Parhyale; species Parhyale hawaiensis. The sequence goes on along the minus strand of LQNS02278083.1, from coordinate 4,919,574 downwards.
TGCCACGATACTCTCTTCCTTAGTTTAACATAGGAAACGAGAACTAACATGGGCAACAAAGGAAAGAAATGATTAATAAGAACTTTAGAATAGAATTTTATAAAAAGTATTGAGAACTGACGCACGAGAGTAAAAAAGCATTTCTTCATCAATATTTCTAAGTGCTACACATGAAGAATCAGATAAGACTAGAACTGAATGACAGTAATTAAACATCCTGGACTCATCTAAATTGTGAACGACAGGTAGAAAAAAAAATTAAATCCGTTACTACGAAACTAGCAATGGAAAAACTGGCGGCAAATCCTTGGCAGCCTCCAAGTGCCAATTGAAATTAAATGAATATAAAATTCTGCTAGCACACGGCACAGATCACTGAAATTTTACTGTGACAGCATTGCAGGCTTTACTGATGCAGGTGAGCAGAGGTACATCTAGTTTATATCCCCGTGATTAGTAACAACGGTTGCTTCTAGAAGCTGCAAGGCAGCGGCAGTTGCTTGACTAGCTCATGCCACAACAAAAATCCCTGCGCGGAAAATTCTGTCACAAGCAGTATTCCATGTTTACTAATTCCTAATCTTTATTTTGATATCGCTTCTGGAAAAATCTTAACTAAAGGAAACAACAGTTTCAGATTCGGATACAAAACTGTATAAAGTTGAAGAAGAAAGCATCGGCTCCAGCAATCAAAGTTCAAAATTCGTAAGTAATAATTAATTAGCTTTTATTAAGAACACAATGGGTTCACAGAATATGCTTACAAACTTACATGTATAAACAAAGTAGCCAAAATTCAACCTAGTAATTAGGCCCAGTCACCAATATTGGTGGCCACGAACAATGAGAATAAATAGATACACTCAGCCTACACCTGCAGACACGAATAGCATTGAGCAGCTCAATTTCAGACAGGAGAGAGAGAAAGAACTCTTGACTGCATTGGAACAGAGAATTT
>LQNS02278083.1:4905399-4917763 GCA_001587735.2 Parhyale hawaiensis | reverse complement strand
AGCCCACCCTGTCGGATTCCATTAGAAGTACGGAAGCCCTCAGAGAATGACTTACCCCAGCGCACACTGCACTCTTGATTCCTGTACCAGAATTTTAGTAAGCCAACAATAGGCCGAGGGGCCCTGATGTGCAGGACATTTCGTGACATGGGTCTCATTACCAATTACTAATATGACCGTCGTTTTATTCTGATTATAACAGCACGCTGTAGCGAAGTGAAAGCTAGGATGTCTAAGAGAGAGTACCGTAGGTCTCCGCATTGTCTGTTCGGGACCAGTTAAAGTACAGTCTATGAGGCCAGTCTCTATCGAGCTCTTGCCGTGCGAGGCTGTACCATGCTCTAGGCTGCATATTCCTGCGAGAACCCTAGTTATGATATCGCAGTGGTTCCCGAATTTTTTTTTTTTTTTTGTCGAGTGCCAGTCGGCGTTTTACTGGATGATTGGGGGTATGCGGTTTTGGATTGTTGTGTAATGTAGAATAGAATATGTTTTGTGTTTGATAGAAGAAGATAAAACATTTAAGATTAATGTATTATTTATTATATGTAGATAGTTTAAGCCGCCATCTTGAATTTTCGGCGGGGGCCAGGCACGATCTATTTAGTATACCTTACAAAGTCACCATGCTAATTTTGGTGCTTATATTCATCAAATGAACGATTTTTTTTCCACGAGCCGCCCCACTAGGAGCTAGTCCTTTCCTTTTTCTGGGTGGTGGACAGACAGTTGAGGCTCAGTCAGTCTGTCAGTCGGTCAGTAAGTCATTGTAGTGATGTTTATTGCCCTACCCACGGCATTATAGTGTTGTCTAATGCCTCAACCAAGGTTTAGTACAATGGGGGCAATGGACGATCGCTATGAGGTAAATTGCGATCGCATATAGGGCATTTAACGATGGGGGGGGGGGGTGGTGTGCGAGGGTAGCACAAATGGAGGCAATTGATGATCGTAACGCGATCGTCAATTGCCCCCACACTGATCGTAAAGTGTCCCACTATCAAAGGGTCTTGGTGTCTTAATAATTACATAGGAATGCTATGGAAGTGAGAGCGATAGCCAATCGCCTCAACGTTTCTAGCGATCGCCAAATGATCCCCCAAATTTATCTATGGGGCGAATAATAACAAATTTTCTGAAACTTTACGAATGTTTTCTGAAACATTTTTTACGTGGCCTTGGGAGAAATCGTGTCACACAATCATTTTTCAACTTAGAAAAGCCATACACACACTGAAATGACCGCAAATGAATCCTCTTAAGAGTTCGTGCACTCATTTTTTCTCCACAGTCATTCTAACTCTCGTGAGGCCGATATCATTTTTTGCCTCTAAAATGACCCTATCGCAATTTGCTCCGAACGGTTATATAGTTCACACCGAGGAACATCTAATACATTATACCATTCCTAACATGAATTATCTCAATCTCAATTCTCCCGTAGTTATGTTATAGTTTCAACATTTCTCGGAAATTTTTTCTCTTCTGCTTTTACTCAAGTCCCCCTTTAAATGAATTGCGCTAAATTTTCTATCTACATGCTGCATAAAAATTAAACAGGGGGTGCGTGGCGTACTCCCATGCACCGAGCTCAGGGGTGTATGGGTACGCGACACCACAGTTCGGGAAACACTGTGTTATCGGTTCAGTTGTCCATCATCTGTAACGTTTGGATGATCATTAAGCCAGTTCCTGGCATCGTTTCGTTCACTTTAGGTGCGTGATCCTTTCTAAATTGCCTCTTGCTCCTGCACTTACACATGTTTTACAGAATCAGTCTCTCGCTGCACAAATTGTCTTCATTTATAAATATACCGTCCCCGTTATTAACAATGCAGTTTCTTATTTCTTCAGCTTTCTTTCAACGGGGTTGATGATGCTTAGTACGCCGAACAGAAGGTCTATTTTAATTTCTTTATTATGATTATTAAAATACACCAGACTAGCGACGTTATACTGGAGGAAACTCCATAAGGTTATCAAACCCCACGCAATCATCCCATGAAGAGACGAAAGAACGACAATTAAAGATCACAGAATCACTCTGTTTGAAAATAGCTTAAAGCTGCCAACGTCAGCACCAACAAAGGCTGAGCCATCAAGATTAATCATGGATGCCCATCAAGCCAATGCATTCCACATCATTAGTAAGTTTTTTTTTTTTTTGTCGTTTCCACATTGTCTCTGAGATATAATCGAAACGAAAAGTGAGCTCGCCGATGCATAAACATGCTTTAACCGCACTGGATGCAGTTGCAGTGGACACTGGCGGCGTTTGTCTCTTCCAATTTTCAAAATCAAAAACACAGTGTAAGGGTGCACTGCCACATTTACAGTCTAGGGCTACAGTCACAGTCACGGAAAATGATGGAAGCGATATGAGCTAGCTAATTAAAATTTCAAAGTAAACCTTATAGTAAAATGAAGTTAATGGCATACATAACTTGACATACATAACTATTGAACTGTTGATTGTCATAAGTTCATTTTGAACAAACTACTAAATATTTCCTGATATAATTAAAGCCATGCTTCACCACTGTAATAGTACAAAATTTTGTTATGTATGTATCATTAGCATTACTCATGTTAGAGTGTGTCCGACAAAAACAGGACTTTAACTTCAGTATTAGTCGAAGCTCATTAACAGGCCTTGACCTGTGTTATGCAGCTATGCAAACAGAATAAAACTTGTAGTAGAAACTGAGACGGATAGAGAACGTTACCTTGGCATGTTATCTGCACTTGTAGTATGGTGGCAAAATCATCAATACGGCCATCGTAATACGTAAAGCTGCTCTGACTTAGAAGGGTATAAAAACTAAGTACTTTTTTAACGAGCGTGATAATACTTTAATAGAACTTCTCATATTGTAGGATTAGCTGTGCAGCCAAATTAGCAGAGTGTTGATATACCAGCATACTTCATGCTCTTTAGATTTTGGGACTGTAATCAAATAAACCAATCCTATTCTTTACGTAGACAGACAGCTCTATTGAATATTATCAGCCAACAGTAATGGATACAAACGGCACATCATCATCATAAGGAGGATCTTGCACTGACTGTCTAGTTTTGCATACAATACTAGTCGTCTGTTGTACACTCAGAAATACTTAGTTATTTTTACAGAAGATGCTCAAATAAGTATAGTACCTCCGAGAACATAAGACATCAAATGAAGATGGCTGGCTTTCGCTAGAAACAATATACCACTTGTCAGTTGCTTGAGCATTATGACTCTGTTCTCCACCTTCTCTATCAGGACAAATAAATGGACGTAATATATTTAGATTTGGCAAAAGCATTTTACAAAATCGACCATGGAATACTATTATTTAAACTCACAAACATCGGCATTCTTGGAAAATGTTTTGGATGGATCAAAGCATTCCTGCCAAACCGAACGCAAAATGTAATTAGAAATAAATAAAAGTGCCCAAACGACAGCGGGTACTCAGTGCACGTTAAGTCCCCCATGGTACTGTGTTTGGTCCATTACTCTTCCTCGTCATGATAAATGATATGGGGCACCACTGGAAGATTGCCATTCCCTCGTCGTTCGCGGATGACACACGAATATTAGCAGCGGTTCAGTCATTGGCAGGCGTACGGAATGTGCAATTAGATCTAGTCAACATCGTTTATAGAATATTGGTTAACAACATGACCTTCAACGAAACAAAATTTGAACTCTTATAATAAGGTGAAAATTCTTCTCATACTGAATTGACGTCTTACAGGACGAGAGATGGGAGGGAAATCGGAAAAAAAAATAAATTTTACGGGACCTTGGGGAGAGAATGCAAGATAATGCCATTTTGAAGATCACGTGGCTCGAGTTGTTACCACAGGCAAGAAATGGAGCGGATGGGCGCTTCGAACTTTCTCTTCACGAGAGACAGACACAATGATCACCATACGGAAACAACTGATACGGCCGAGAATAGAATACTGTTCGCCTCTTTGGATGCCGAGCAAACGGAAAGAGCTAGAGTACCCCGAGGCTCCCCAGAGAACGTTCACTGTTAAAATCCAGGGCATGCAAGAATTTAAAGACGTGCTCCCCTTCAAATGTACTCAATTATACGGAGATTCGAGCGCTTTACGATCATATATGTTTGGGAAATTCTGGAAGGAATTACTTTCAATGCCAATGAGCGGAAGCTGGCCGGACACTCAGACCGTATTGGTTATACATGTGAAGAGCGAATTCAGATTAAAAAAAAAAAATATGGTGATGGAATATCCACAGAGCATTCTAATAGTTTCACAGTCCGGGGGGGGGGGCATAAAGCGACGTCACATTCGAAATGTCACCGGTATAAGGAATGTGAAATTTAAAAACGTAGTAGACGCATACATGCTGTTGCTCAGCCTCTGAATAGGGATTTATAACGCATTAGTGCATGGTGCTCGGCTTGGAGTATGAAGCTGAATGCTATTAAGACCAAGTCGATGATGATCAGTCGGTCTCGAACACTTGTACCGCAGCATCCCCAACTGGAGATTGATGGCACTTTACTTCAGGAGTCTAGCTCCTTGGAGATTCTTGGTGTTGTCTTTTATGAGAAGCTTACTTTTGAGCCGCATATTAGGAGGTTGGTGTCACGCTCTTCCACTAAGATTGAACTCCTGCGTAGGATGAATTCCGTGTTTGGTGATAGTCAGGTTGCCCGTAGATGTTTTCATGCGTTTTTGCTGCCTGTGTTGGAGTATTGCTCACCGGTCTGGGCTTCAGCTGCTGACACTCACTTGCATCTGTTAGACCGACTTGTTAGTTCAGCCAGCAGGCTGTGCGCTGATAATGATCTAGTGAACCTGTCCCACAGGAGAAGAGTCGCAGTGCTATGTATGTTTTATAAAGTGTACAATAATGAGAGGCATTGGTTGTATTCTTCTCTCCCTGCCCTCAAGGTTTTTGGGAGAGACTCGTGCTGCGCGCGGAGCGCACTCTTTCCCTTCGGAGGCTTTCAGATGTCGAACTAATCAGTTCTGTCGGTGCCTCGTGCCCTGGTCGGCTAGGATTTGGAATTTGTTGCCGGCATCGGCTTTTGGTCGTATTGGCCTGCAGGCGTTTAAGTCAGCTGTTATTGTTTTTTTTTTTTTGCTGGATTTCCTTTAGCAGCGTTTTGGGCCTCCCGGTGTTGCAAGATGCTTCATTTGGGTTGTATTACCTGTCAGGGGGAACTCAAGCGTGAAGTTTTAATAATAATAATAATACTGATAGTGCCAGATAAACCAGCTGTAAGGGGCTACGTGCAATGAATATTACTGACTGCGTGTATTGCGGCGCAAACAACAGGTACCACAAGTAAATATTTATACTGTATAGCTATGTCTGCTTCGCAGTTGTAAACTAAATTACCCTAAATCTCCTAAGACTCTCGTTAATTGTGGACAAGTGCTCGAGACATAGCATTTTCTTCTACTTGTTCAATTTTAGCATATGTGTCACAAATCGCAATAACGTTATCTTCATTGGACCGTATGACCACAGCATTCTCCAATAACTTCGGCATATTCATGTTTGCCTGCTAACAATACAGAATCATGACACTGTAATGGCCACTGCCAGGTACTCGGCCACTGTCCTCACAGTCTCGCTTTAATTAACCGGAAGTGTCCAGTCACTACAATCAGGTTTGTCACACCTCGGCACCATTGCCCTCCTCACAGTCGTGTTTTCAGAAAGTGTCAAGTCCGAGCAATGGCGACGGTGCCGAGGAACTGCACAACAATCGGACACTTTCTCGGATATGAAATGATTCCCGTGTTCGGTAGAAGAGCCTTGTATGCAACTGCCCACTGCTGCTCTGTCAATTCGTTAGAGCTCTCCACTCAGTGGCGCGCAGGTCCTTTTCTAAAGGTAACGAAGCAGCGCACTGCTGAATTCATGCGCTCCGAATTTCAAACAAACGAATGCGTACTTTTATAGGAAAATACTGGAGCGCAAAGCCTAGCGCGTCTCGCCAAACTATAGCCCGAGTAAGGAGTACAACGAAATTTTGAACACGAGGCTTTACATAGAGTGTGAAAAATTTGAATAGTTACCAATAATGGCAATCAGCCTTAATGTGTTTGAATGCACCAACGAATAACCACCGAGTACTACTATAGTCCATCTCATGTATAAACTTTATATTTTAGCTACTACAGACACAGCATAGTGCACTTATAAGTTTATCAACAGTTTCAGAACCCTTTTGATATAATAGTCCATTACTTTCAGTTTCAGTTAAATTCGATTAAAACGACTTCTGCTGTGTGCTAGCTTGCCACACTATATTCTGCTTACTGCAATTTCAGAATTGTCAATTCCAATTCAGAACTGCCATGAAATTAAAAGTTCATGACCAAAACAAGTTATCCTCGCGATGACGGAAAAAGCTAGAAAATAGATCAAATTCGATTACAATTTTAAAATATAGGTATAACCGTGCATAACAAGTATCAACAGTAAGCGAACTTTATTTATTCAAGACATAATAAGCGAAAAGTGAAGCCAATCGCACAGCCGGCAGGCGCTATCACACACCTAAATCATGTTTTAATTAAAGAGTTCAAAAATCTATGACCTAAATAAACTACACCCCCAAATTGACACTATAAGACAGTCTACAGCATAGGAAAATGGTTACGCAAAACATTGCTCTGCAATGTTGAACAGCGTTCCGATAAATTGAAGACAAGCATTCTGACTGCTGCTGCACGAAAAATCCCAATTAAGAAAGCTCGAACAAACAATGATCAACTCTGGATGAATCGGACCGTAAAAAATTGTACAGCCAGGCGCCATGTGTGTTATCAAGTCTGGAAGCGTAACCCAACTGGTGAGAATATGTGTTATCACATAATCGCTCGTCGGAAGATAAAACGACAAGTCAGGACTACATAACGGTACCTAAGACGAAATTTCCGTAGCCGCGAATGCAAAACTCAACCCAAAGTATTTTGTAAGCATATAAATGAAAGACGACTCAAAAAAGAAACCATAGGTCCACTCAAAACACCCGAAGGTGAAATCACAAATATCCTACGGGACAAACGACTGTATTCATTTGCCGGTAAAAATTTCACGAATATTCTGGAAGCAGCACAGATGCCAGAAGCTCCTTTAGATATTTTGTAGTTTCACAGAGCGCGAGGTCCTTCAACAACTGATCCACCTGAATGTGTACAAATCTACTGAGGGAAATGACTCCAGTCACCACAGCGCCACTGCTCCAAGTGTTCAATTTTTCACTCAGCACAGAAAAGTGCCGCAGGCATGGAAACTAGCTACCGTGACTCCAATACATAAAAAGGAAGATAAGGGAAGTCCAGTAATTATCAAAAAATTGGCCTTACCTCGGTCAATAGCAAAACCATCACTGACCACATGAGAATGCACCAGCTCGTTTTTGACACTCAGCAGGGCTTCCGAGATAGAAGAAATTAAGCCGCCAAAATAAGTTACTGGACTCCTCTTCGAAAGTTTTGGAAATCACAGATAGAGAAAAAGGAGTGGATCCCATTTACCTAGACTTCCAAAAGGCATTTGACAAAGTCCCCCCTCAACCATCAATGAAAAAATGAGACCCAATGAAAAAATGAGACCCATAGCATCTGAGGAGACTATTCTCGTTGGAGCCGAGCATGGCTCTCTGGTCGCCAGCAGCGAGTAAAGCTGATAGGGAAGGTGAGCGGATGGACTCCGGTCTCCTCTCGGATTCCACAAAGAAGCGTGTTTGCCCCAGTTCTATGCATAATTTGCATCGATGACCACGATCTTAACTCCCTCAGCAATATCAGTAAATTTGTAAATGATACTAAACTCCGTCACCCTGCTGCATCGGCCAGGGATTAAATCGAACTGAAACAATACATTGTCCGTTTCATGGAAAGGACCGCGAAACGGCAGATGAGCTTTAGTGTCGACAGATGTTCTGTAATGCACGTAGGGCAGAAGAACAACTCATCAGCGCGATTAGAAATGAAAAGGATACGACTGGCAGGTGTCACCCAACAACGTGACCAGGGAATAATCACCACAAACAAAATATAACACAGTCAACAATCTGACAAGAGTGCCAAAATGGCAAGCCGAGTAGTAGAATTCATTACCATCAATTTTAGTACAAATCCAAGAACATAATTACTCCTTTCTACAAGGCACCAGTGTGCCAGCATCTACTGTTCAATTCTGGTCGCCTAATCGGTGTAGCAATATCAATCAAACAAAAAGAATTCACGTAGAGCAACAAAATTTATACCTGAGCTGCAAAACAACCTATGCGAGTGTTACCCACAGGAAGTAGGACTCATCTCTCTCGATCAAAGACGATTCAGTAGGCAACTAATAGAAACATCCACGTACTTGAATGGCTTCAACGACGGGCCTGCGACGGGACATTTCCAAAGAGACGTTAATGATTGCCTGTAAAACAGCAGAAAAATTCTATAACGAAGCTCGAAGAACTACTCTAAACCAGCAGTTCTTCCCGTACTTCATAGTGAATATCAGGGCTAGGCTCTCCTCCGAAAGAGTCGGGAACAGCACCCTCCACAACTGCGAACTCCTGCTCCAAGAGTTACAAATTTATAACGGCCAATGATCCAGAAGCTAATCTAATCCATTATCTTTCATGTTCCAACAAGCTTAACGTCTCCGAAATCCACGGATCTGAGGCAAATAATCATGATTGCTCGATTAACATCTTGGCTTGGTTTATTCTCTTATTCTTCTCTTCTTCAATGGTCTAAATCATTTTAAAACTATGGCAATAGCCCATACAGGGCAGGAGCATGAGTCTCGGCTGCTCTCTGAAAATGGGTAAAATGGTCCGTCTAGTAGTAGTAGTAGAAATTTTACTAGCGCTTCAGTGGCACACTGCCTATATCCCGCCGAACTATTCCTGTGTTTAACCACAGGCTCGTGCGCCGACTAGGGCGCGTTTTGAATTATCAATGATTTTTGTCTCGGCTTTTCTGCCGGTAGGTCTCAGAGTGGTCAGTGCGCTACTGACAGTAAAAAGGCGCAAGTTGAGCATTTCCAAGCCCCGGGTGCGGCTGAACGCTTTCGCTCAGCTACGCCGCACAGGGGAAGGAAACGAAATAAAAGAAGGTAGAAGTCTAGCGGGAATAGGTCAGCCATCTCGATCGGCAGCCCACCTCCCAAAACAGAAGGGGGAGTATTAGGAGCCTATCTAACTTTACGAAACTAACCTCGTCAGCAGGAACTGCGGCCAGATTCAGCATCTCCTACGGAGCAGGCACTCGGGGTCCTTGGGCCCGTGATGCCCAAACACATTGTGGCAGGGTTGGTCCGTCTACTGCCACCTATCTAATCTAATCTTATAACGGCTCTTTTGAGCCAGGATTCTTTTTTTTTTTTTCACAGCACCTCCGACATTCATTCTGATACTCAAGTTGCAGGCAATGTAGCTGTATAAGGACAACTAACTAGTCATGGGGAGAGGAATTACGGTTACGGTGCAGTGAACGAGTCGTTATATCTCGCTTTTCTATGATTCGAATTTTCTGGCAAGTTCCTCTATTCTACGACCTGAGACTACACTCATAAGTATTTTAAAATTGTATTTTAGCTCAAAATGTATCTTCTTTGCAGTGCATCTCATTATTGCATCTGATCAGTTCATTATACAACAGCTACTGGGATATTTTTTTTACCTATATCTTTATTATTCTACTTGGAAATAAATACCAAACGCTTCCTAATACAATGGCTCAGTGTCGGCAGTAAGACTGGTACAGTTGAGAAGAGAAGCCGGTGATGGTGCTTATATATATGTAGTTTTAAATATATATGTTTTTCAATAGCTCGCTTACTGAAATACTCATTGATCGACACTAGCTCCGTACTTACTATGACACTGCGAGGATTTTCAAATAAAACTAAGTTGGTGTTATATAAACACCAATTGATACCCATGGAGGTCTTAAGGCTTAACTTTCTGACCAGAGGGAGGTTCAGCTACGAGTTTTCTCCACGGTACGTGCAACCGGTAGACGCTAAAATTTTAAAAACGGGCTTAACAGAGTTAATCAAATAGGAGAAAATATTTGTTCTTTCAATTTCATACCTAATATTTTTCTGTATTGAGGGATGAGTTTTTTTCCGTATAGTAGAATTTTGTTTCTGCAAATTCAGGTGCGTGCATCAAGTACGATACTTACTAATTTCATTATATAATTTTAAGGAGACGATTGTATTTTATGGATTTTTAGTAACTAGATTTTTTACTGAGAATGAAAGCAGTAAAATATGCATCTTATAGCACACGGCACTTACAACCTTAGCATTGCCGTCATATGATTATGTAATATGTCTTCTTCGTGTTAATTCAATCATACAAGTAAAGTAATGAAGGACAGATCATTAGTTATCAACGTCAACTAGGCTATATTTTGTCAAGTTTGTGCGTTTGTCTGTCTCTCTGTCACCAACATAGCTCATAAAGTTTTGGGCAGATCTTTATAGCATTTTCAGGAATTGCTGGATTTAAAACTAGAAGCAAATGATCAATTTTTTGTTGGTCTATTGTCCGTTTGTTTGTTTGTCTGTGTGTTTGTTTTGTCTCGATGTTTGGTTTTACGATTGTGAGTAACAAAACGAAAAAAATAATTGCAAACGGATCTTCATGCAATGTGTAGCAATTGTGAGAAATATAAGAACACAAATGACCAAATTTTGGTGATTATCGGTTCTTCTTCGTGTGTGCTTGACTAATGCTTGCCAGTAATATAACTCAAACAGATAGGATCAGATCTTCATGAAATTTGTAGGAATTGTTAGATATTTTAAAATAAACAAATTACCAAATTTTGGTGAAGACCGATTTATGCGTTTGCGTGTATGACTAATATTTGTTAAAGTTTGTCAGAATATGACTCATAAGTAATGGACGGGTCTTCAAAACAATTAGAGAAGCTGTTATTACTGTCAAAAACACAAATGACCATATATTGATGATGATTAACGGAAATCCTAGTTTAGGACTTATTTAAATTTTTCGTTAATATTGCCATGCTTGGCGGAGATATGCACTCTCACAGTGCTCTAGTTATACTTAAGTTTGAACTTTGACTATCTCTCCGCAGCCCGAACACAGAAGAACTGAACAGTACATGCATGGTGGTCAAACAGATATTGCTGCTGCTGGTCGCTATGAGTGTTCCCAGTCGATACTACGCAAATCTTTTTTTTAGTTACAAGAGACTAAACCTAAATTGTTGCTACGTTGATGAAACAAGCCTTATATAATAAAATGTTTCGTGTATTTATTTATTTTGTGTCCGCTTTGAAAGAAATAGATGGGCGAAAAATAAGCCAGGTAGCAGAATTTGTAAATCGATGACCAGGTTGCAGAAGATGGCGACGGGCCTTCGGCTGATCCTTATCCCTTTACCTGAAGACACTTCTTGCTTGAAACACTTCTTGAAATTGGAACACAATGTATGTAGCTTCTGGAGTCTTATTTTATAACTTTTTTTTTTCTCAGGTCTCGACGTATAAATTCGGTAGATGGTCAACGAAGCGCTCTGGAGGGGAGGTTGCTTTTTCACGGGCAGTAGACAACTATTTCTTCTAGCTTACTGGCATTCACTTCTTCTTCTACAGCAGTATTATTACCGTTCAAATGGGGGTCGCTGAAGCAGATCTTGCTATTCCATGTATTTCTGTCCATTACCATATGTGTTCCTTCAACTCCATACTATGTAAAGCATCCCTCACACTGTCGTTCTCTGAAGGTACGAATTTTCTTTCATAAAATTTCAAAATTTCAGTGAAGCAGATACTTAAGTTTGCAAGACCGTATCTTGGTTACGGAGCGCTGATATGAATACAAGCTGACTGGAGTTACATTCAAGTTTATTACAGTATTTTGCTCAATATTTTTTTGTGCCTCTCACTATTGAAATCGCACGCCTAATCAAGAAGGGAGATAGGGAACGTATAAGTAATACGAGACTACTACAGTCTCAAGATCGAAGACGGTCTACGAATGCATCGAGAGAGATGAATCGTCTATGCGATACAGTTAAGGAAGACTTGAAGTCCGTGATTACGGGATCTTCATACAGTACCGGGATTGAAAAACCTGATTAGTATGTTGTGAGTGCGTGAAGACAAACTTCATTATATGAAAAACTTCCAAAGTGTAACATAGAAGCATTAAAGGACGATTGTTACTCGTACCGGTGCACTACCTTTCCTTGAGTTACCTTGAGAGTCTTCGAAAGAAGTCCAGGTGACGTTTCTCACATCACCTCACGTGTGTGGAGTCACTCTGCTGGGTGTCTTCTGTGGTGCCGCAGTTTGAAACCAAAGAGAGAGCCAGCAGCGAATTATCTCCACAG
>LQNS02278083.1:4846188-4859459 GCA_001587735.2 Parhyale hawaiensis | reverse complement strand
ATTATTATTATTATTATTATTATTATTATTATTATTATTATTATTATTATTATTATTATTATTATACCTTGAAAGAGAGATCCAACATAGGTGAACTATTAAACCTATAGCTAGCTACTTATTTTGTTGCCTTCCTTACGTGTTGTTTCCAGGTTCGAAAAAATTCCAGTGTTCGTTATAAAGTCAACGTATCTGTCTTGGCTATCTACTTTTTACACTATGCCTAGATGTGTTGAATGCGGTGCTGCTTTAGGGAGTGAGTCGAGTAACAGGCTATACAAGGACATGAAGAATCACAAATATATTTTAAAAATTACTCTTTCAGCTGTAATGAAAATCGAGAATAACTTCAGTAAGCAGCACCTGCTCAGACCGCGATCTAGGATGACCAAGGCGATATTTAAGAAGAAAGCGAGCGTATCTAGGCCCCTCAGTTGCCCTTGGGCTCCCTTATCAGAGCTGCAGCCCTCACAGCCCACCAGCTCTTGTGTTAAATCGCGTTCGCTTCCTCAGACCCAAACATTAAAGTTTTAATCACAAAAGCTTTTAATTCTAACGAAGAGAAATGAAGAAGCGGATAGATTGCAAATATTTTTACGCGTGAAATTTTCTATTGATCAGGGACCACAGTTTTCTTTGCCATCCATATGATAGCACTTATTTGTCGTAACTGCCGACGAAAAACCTGAAAAGTGATGCTTTCACAAATACACACACGTAAATTGTGGCGTGTAGTTTGGTTAGAGAGGATATTTATAAATTTATTGTTAGTTTCAAGAATGATAAATTAACATAGAAGGTAACTGAAAATTCACATATCAATAATTATGCAATTCCCATTTATAACAGCACCAATGGGTAAGCCAAACAAAAATTAGCAGATTGGTGGAGGGGAATGGGGATGCGCAAGCTGCGGCTGTGAGGATATACACGCCAATTATTCTAAGCTATGTTTCAGAAATTTTGCAGGCACTCCATTACTTGTACAAGTTCATGAAAAGGTTTAATCACTACTTTTTAGATCCATGGTAATTTTCAACGCTTAAGTCTCAGTTTAGACTTATTTCCGAAACAGAGAATTTCATAGTAGGGATATAAGATACGATCTGGCGCGTAGTTATTGCGTAACTCTAATAATGGCCAATTATTTACAGCACAATCAGGTACCCATTTCTAGCTTACCATTCCCTACTTTTACTGTCTTTTCAAATTTGATATTTCGTTAAATTAATTAGTGAATATTGCACTTCACCCTTCCGATGACGTGAAAAAATAATGAAAGAATTACACCTCACTTGAACTTACCCAGTTAAAAAATTGACTATAATGCAACAGTGAGAACTAAGCCATTAAGTCAAAGAACATGTACACGCTGACGTGTCGTCACAGGCGTCTCAGCGGCCATTGCGAGGGCCCAACTTTTGCTAGAGGCAATGCGGGAAACCGAAGATACAATATTCGATCATCATTCTCGTCTTCTAAAAGGTGGTTACTATTGCTAAAAGCACAGCCAGACAGCACCGCGTGCTGAATTATATAAGCACTTTTATAATACGGCACAGATGTCGACTCCACGTAGTCAAAACGTAGACTGTCACTTAGCTGAGCTGCTGGTTAACATTGTAAGCAATAATTCTACGTCTCTCACTGAGTAATTTTAATAAAATTACAAATTTAAATTCATAGCATTGCGCTAACGCAAATGTTGTAACTACTTCAAAAGATAGTAAATGGTCGACTTAAGTTTTTGTTCCAATATACCTCCGAGTACGTCATATAGCTTCACGCTGACAGCTCTGTTTTTAACCAAAAATTAGAGCCTGTCTGCCTTACCCGTTATGTTCCTATACGCTGAGCAGTACTGTCCAGCAGAACATACACAAAGGTGGAAATTTGAGCATCTAATCTAATATTGAATCTATGCTGTTCTGCAAAAATTCTCGTTTACTTCAACTCTTCTTGTACATACTGTACTTCCAGACTCTAAAGAAGTTTTCGTATCCAAAAACAGTGCGTTATTTCCTTCCGTAGAAATTTTGATAGAGCTATAAAAAACGCCCCAGAAAGTCTTACCAGTTTTTAGCTTCAAATTTAAACTATTATTACTATTAAATTACACTAGACTGGCGACGTGGGAACGGAGAAACTATGAGGTTAACAAACCCCCAAGCAACCAACCCAACGAGCGAAGAAAGACAGAGAAGATCCGAGATCACAGAATAGCTCTGAGTACAGATCGTTTAAAGCGGCCAGCACCCGCATCAGCAAAGACAGAGCCATCACGACCATTCCAAGTATCAATAAAATGATAGAGAAGATCCGAGATCACAGAATAGCTGTGTGTACCGATCATTTAAAGTTGCCAATACCCACACCAGCAAAGACAGAGCCATCAAGACCATTCCAAACATCCATACATGATGGAAAAAACGAACAAGAATACTGGCCCTTACGGTGTCGTACTGGTTCCAAGGTAAACTAATGAAGAGCACCAGTACGCCGAGTATACCTCACCCGAACAAATGGCTCCGGAAAAGAAGCAGACAGTGGATGGATAGGGCAATTAAATATTGTATACAGAAAGCAGACCCCACCAATGCGCCAGATCACAAGGCACAACACCATCCAGCATGAACGCACATCGATGAACCACTTTATCAAGCAAACTCAGATGACAATCGGCAGCAGAACCCCAGACTACGGAGGTGTATTCCAGAGGGAGGACATAGCAATTAAAGCAGCGACGAGCCAACTCTATGGAGCCAAACGCCCTCTAAGCACGTCTTGTAAGACCGATTTTCTGCGATGCTCGTGAGGCAACCGAACGAATGTGAGGCTCAAGCGTCAACTTTGGTGAATTTTGGTAGCTATCAACAAATATTTTCTAAAAGATTGTCAAAGTATACCCTCGCAGAAGGAGATTGTTCTCAGTGAAACAGTTACGATGATGACATGTAGAAAAGTCACTTTCGATTGTGACTTTTTTTCAAGCTTATTTAAATTTGTCCGTACGGTACATCGCTGTCCGCATGATATATGCCAACAAATATTACTATACTGCCTCAACGGAAAAAAGTCTAGCTCAGGAATATGGCAGAACAGGAATTCGTAACAGGCAAGCAACGATGGAATTCGTTGACAACTAGTTCAGAAACATATAGCTACACTAGGTGTGATGTTTGATCATGATGCAAACAGCATCGCAGATGATATCTATGTAACTATTTGAAACAAAAGGTCATGTGTATGTAAGCTTTATCTTTGAAATAAGAGCACCTCAAAAGATCTATGTGAGAAATACAGCTGCCGGTGTACGTAGGTAAAGTACATGGCTGGATAGAGCTGGTAATAATGTTGATGTCAAGAAAAGCTTGATTACACTTTAAAAATTAATTTCAGTTTTTGGAACCAAAATCGCACTGTCATGTGACTCATGATATAATAATTATTTTAGGCTGATGATTTTGTAAACAATCTCTGGCGATAGCAAAATAAGAACAATTCTACATCTACTATGTCACTATAAAAACAAGTGAGGCATCTCATGCGAATTCATTGGGCTTTTATTTGATATTTCCAGAGTATTCTAATTGAAACTGAAGTAACGTATTTAGTTCAGGGTAGTCTATTGCAACACATCTAATAATGTATGCGACCACGAAGAGACAGCCATAGTAGAACAGAACTGACAATGGTATAGCGCAAGCTCTAAATTTGTGCTCAAAGAAATCATGCAAAATCAAATTACTGGGTTCATGTAAGCCTGGTAAAAATGTTTGGAATTTTTAAAATAATTAGAAAGATTGGTAAGCGACATAACAAGTAGAAGTATGAAAATGTAGTATTTTCTACTTCTAGCAGAGTAGCGATTACTCTGACTCGGGTCTCATGCGAAATCTAATGAAATATTTTCATGCTCGTAACTGCCGTACCAGTAATTCACCAAACCAATAATAACATAGTGCGGTCAAGCGTATGATAACAAGAGGTCTTATAACGTTGCAGTGCAGCAATAATTCTGCACTGCATGTCGAGATGCAAATGACCGTTATGGCCGTCAACATAAAGTAACTGAGTGGCAATGATAGAAATTGGAGCAGAATAAGAGTAAATGATGAAGTTGAAAATATTTTCAACACTGCAAAAAAAAAAAAGAAAAAAAGTCATCAGTAATCCTGCAAATGGCTGAAGCTGAATAGTGAAAGCCTCACTTATTCCGATTAGAAAACTCAAGCCAACTGGAGTCGCTGCGATTGAATGGTATCTCTAGAAATATTCCTCAAGAGATTCTTGTTGCATTGCTATGTAGTGCTATGTAGCTATGTACATCGACATTTAGCCATTTAAAACAATGACTGACTGGCATAGATATGTTAACAAGTATTATTGTATGAAGTGTTCACGTAAACGTTAGACAACCCTTCACTGATTGCTAACATCTTTTCTTAAGCAAAGCGAAAACGTTAATACCTTTGTTCTAATTTTCAAATTCAAAGCTTGTTCCAATGTACAGTGTGCTTAGAGAACACAACTTGAGGAACAAGGAAAGTTCATTAGATAATTGTCCTGGGCCTGAACTCTAGCTATCATATTATATCATATCATATTGTCACGCCCTTCGTTACGTGACACTGAATGTAGATGTACGCGATTTGGGTTTTGACGTCCCGGACCGCTCCTTGAAAGGGGGAATAAGACTCAGGCGAGTAGCAGACTGTGTACTTGTGGATTCGGTTGAGACACAGATATTAAACCGCTAGGGGTGAGGGTAAGGTACGTCTCACGTTTAACTCCAGCGGTCTCTGAGCTGACCGGCATAAGTGTCAGTTGCTTATATAGACAGGTCGCACAAAGGAGTGCAAGGGAGTGCCTGCGCTGCGCCAGCACAATATATAATTATATTATAGCTAAATGTTAGTGTGTAATATTGCTATGTAATTTACAACGTGTAACCTGTAGCTGTAAGTTACATCATTTGCACGTTAACGCCAATTCCAGATGAACTAAAGCGGATAATTCATTAGAAGTGCTATGTTATGCATTAATTTAACAAGTTGCAGTCTTCATAAATGTGTTGCAGTTTTATATATATATATAACATGAGAATTATCATCTGCCAGAAAATACAATAACTGACACATTTTCTTTAAGGACCTTTACCAACTACTATACAGCTCTGCACATGACCTAACGTCTGCTCCGTGTCTACTACGAAGATTACCATTGCGATACGATAGTAAATTATGACATATATATTTTGTTTAATACTTACGATATTCATCAGCAAATTATCTTCTTACGTCACTTGTTAGTATTTTCCTCGTCTCGTGAAGTATTTGAAAAGCATGAATGAACCCCTTTGAGCGGGTATAGGGAAAAAGCCCCGAGAGGAAAGAAGCCCCGGAAGGAAACAAGCCCGGAATGAAAAAAGCCACCAGGAAAAAAGCCACCAGGAAAATAGCCACCAGGAAAAAAGCCCCAGTAGGAAAAAAGCCCCCACCTATCTCTTAATGTACATTTATTGTCATACTTCGTTATTTTAAAGCAAGTTATATTAAAATAAGTAAAATTATATTGCACTACATTTACCTACCCTAACCTAACGAAACCAACACCTAACCTAGTCTAGCTTTTTCTAATTGAACGCAGCCTACCTGGTCACATCTAACTAAAGCCAACCTATTCGGACATACATTACCATGCTTCTTCTAACCTAACTAACGAGTTCTTAACTTTTTTTCACCTAACCTGACGTAACTTTACTTAGCCTCAGATAACTAGACCTTAACGTTTTTTTTTTCATAACAGCGATTAACTAAGAGAAAAAAAGCAGGCCTCGCCCACCTAACATTTCCTAACGGTTTGAAGTCTTGTGGAATTACCTAACTTTTCGTACAAAAGCAATTATTACCTGACAGGCCCAGCATTGGGCAAGAAAGCAGAGAGTGTAACGGGAGGACTCAATGAAATAAAACTTTACCGTGACCGCACTGCATGTAGCCAAATAAAGTCACACCGACGAATCGAAGTATTTGAGAGGTCGGACCTCAGGCCTTCATAGGTTGGGTTCATAATCCTAACCAAAAATGTATTCAGTGTTATATTCTTGACGCGAGAGAAACCATATGAATATTTATTGCTCAAACTTTCTGTACCTGACAACTATCTTACTGTGTTTTGTGCATATGCGCAACTCAAGTGGCTGACCAGTCAGGAGCGGGAGATTGAATGAATTAAGTCCAACAAATACGGCGATATGTTTAGATATGTTTTGTGAAAAGCACTATAACTAAATACAAAGTGTAAATGAGGCTTCACTTCTAAGAAGATGAATCAGGGGGCCATACCGGACTACAGTTTGTGCCTCTACTGCTGAGAAAGTTTCCACCAGCCTTTGCTGCGTGATTTAGTGCTGATCATTGTTTCTTGTTCAATTAGTATATATTCTCTTGTCTCATTTATTTGCTCAACGGATGAAATTCACACTTGGTGACAATTTCTCAGGCTGCTCAGCCGGCGCGTTTATCGATGATGATGACGTGATTAGTAACGTCACTTTTTTTATGCTAGTTTCCCGTGAGTTCTCCCGTTCGTTTTAGCTTCTTGGATAGGTATGTGTCCCTAGATACTCGATATTTGGACTTAGAACAAGTTCAAAATGTAAACATTGGGCTCTTATACATAGGTATAAGCTAACTCAACCTAGCAGTCATCACTAACCCCAAATAACCTCACCTAACCTAAACTGATCTAACCTAACCTGATCTCACTTAACCTGATCTTACCTTGCCTGATGTCACCTAAACTATACTCACCTAACCTAACCTTACCTAGCCGAAGTTCACCTTGCCTAGGCTCACCTAGCTAAATCTAACTTAACTTCACATTACCTATTTCAGGGGTTCTTGCAACCCATGTTCGCACATGCAAATGTTGAGTCAAATTTAGCTTAGTACAATATAGTTTAGTTTACTTAAATATGCTGGACTCAAATAAATGAACAGAGCTCAGAAATATAGCTTCGAGAAAAAGCGGGGCTTTTTTTCCTACCGGGGCTTTTTTCTGGGTAGCTTTTTTCAAATGGGTGTTTTTCCTACCGGGGCATGTTTCTGGGTGGCTTTTTTCCACCGGTGCCTTTTTCCTACCGGAGCTTTTTCCGCCCAGGGCTTTTTTCCGGTTACCCCTTTGAGCAGTAATAACAATCTCGAGTAACCGAGTTGGTTGTGTACTCTGGAGAAGTGTCAATTCGTCTAGTAGTTATGCATTAGAGAAACCACAACAATGCGATACAATATAGATATACGTACAAGAACTGAACGTATGTCTGCTGAACTCGCAATTATTAAGCTTTTACTGTTTTCCTCTGTCCAAACGAGTTACACGTGTCGTTATCATAAAGACGACTTTATACCTACACAAAGTCGCAAACCATCAGTTGTTTCTTGAATAGGTGCAATCATGGGCCCGTAATGAAGATGCTTTCAGTTTTGAATGAAACGATTATCGTGGCGAAGCCATGCAGATTCGTAATTCCCGGTTTGTTGCTTGTCAGCTGAGCATTGTTGCTCCCCAGTTCTTGTCAAGCTCTAGTGAACGTTAACAATAAAGAGATTAACATCATAAGGTGGAAGTAACAATGTAGAGCATTTCTATTGCAGTAAGTTTTACTTTTGCTCCATTTCTTATATGATGGGAAGAACCTAAAAAAATTTTGCTCACCAGTCCTTTAATTTCTACCCTACGACATGAGTAGACAAATAGCAACTTCACATTCGTAATCCTTCTGATGAACAGTCAGCTTCAATTCTGTTTTACGTGCACATATTCTTAGTTTTAGTTATAACGATATTTTTACCGAGCTGTAGATTTTTACCTTAAGGTTGCTTGAGCACTTCGTATCTACCTAACATATTCAGCTTAACTTTATGATCTCACAGCTGTTCATCCAACATGCATTGAAGGCATCATGAATTGTTACACATATACATATAAAATAGTTTATTAAACACTTTTACACCTCACGAGCCGCGCTGTCTGCTTACACGTCGCTCTATTCACAGTGTCTAAGCTTTAACGAGGTAAAGTGGACGGTACTCCTGTGCAAAGGTATATTCTTCACTTAATATCGACATATTCCTAAAATTTATAGCATAAATCATATTTTTTCTATTGAGGTACGGTATAAGATGAATAGTTTTTTAGCCTAGTTGACTATCTTTTATGGTAAAACTTACGATTTTAATAGAACTATGAGGAGTAAACTTTGTTTATACGTACAATTACGAAGTGCTACCCAAAAGTTATCGGAATGACTGCGTAGCTCGTGAAATCTAGCTAGTATGAAAAAACGCAGCCCAATGGTGCATCATATATTCATTGCAAATCATAGACTCAAGCGGCTTTGAGCATAAGATCGCATCTAGCTGTCATATGCATTTCCCCATTGATGTGTGTTGCGTGACATGCGAAAGTGACATTGGCGAGTTTCCAGGAGTAACGAGTTTCCGTGAATTTTTCTTTCAAGCTCGGAAAACCCGCTGCAGAAACGCACGTACTGTTAAAATTAGTGCTTGGCGAAATTGCTAATATCAAAAGTAGACAATGCCTGGTGGTCAATTAGAATTTGACACTGGTGGTCAAACTAAGCCTTTGTATGATACTGCTAATAGGTGATATACGTGTTATCATCTATTTTTTACCTATATATATATATATACATATATATACAGTCGGTCTGTTCATGCTATTGCGCAGAGCTACAAAATTGTAGTGTTCTGCAATAGCAAAAAGAGATCAATGCTAGAAAATTTGGTTAAATGGGAATAACACAAGAAAATCAGCTCTCAGCACCATAATGCAGGCAGGCAGATTTTGTTCACTAGTTTACCAAATACCAATACTGTAGAACGCTTTTACGGATACGCATTCGTCAGAATCGACATCCCTTGCAGCAAATTGAAGATAATGAAGCGGCAATGTCCTGCATCCCAAGTGGTCACTGCATCGCTTATTTCAATCAATTCCGTGTCTGTCAGAGCCGATTCATATGCAAACAAGCACCGAACAGCCTCGTATCTGCCAGTTCGTTATTATTGCTATGCTGGAAAATACTTTTATACCCGCCTGCGTGACACAACTTTCTTTTCGGGCCAAGTACCTCCTGACACAGGCACATCCTGGATAGGAGGAGCATACAGCTTAAGTTGCTTTTGAATCATATCTTATAATAGAGCTTTTCATCAAGCGTATAAATTACAGCTTTTCCGGGCCGAGGACATGTACGAATATCTTAGTGTATTTAGGTCACTGCACTTCCTTCAAACAAGTCTCATTACAAATATGACCGTATTTATTATTACGAGTATGTATATTTCTTTCAGTTTTTCTACCGTCTTAATAATATGTTCTGTACAATCTTGATCTAAAAAAATTGAATATTTCACCTATACTAAAACAGTTCTACGGGTATAACAATAAAAGTCATTGGACATCTTCGGGTGTATAAAATAGATAAACAAAGAGGAATAAAACTGCATTCAATCTAAGTTTCGTTTATATTGTTTGGACTACTGCTTAAAACCTATTGAAGTGTTGCTTGCTGGCGGCTCTATATTTATCAGTGTCGGTACAGTCGTGACCATGGCTCTATTCCATTTTGTTTAGCTATTTTTGCACCTGAAGATGTCCCATGAACTATACATTAATATGCTAGCATCTACGTGTGTCAGTGTGAGTGTGTGTGTCTAGCTCTTCACCAACAGTTAGAAGGAAATTGGAAATTTTACTTCAAATATGACTCAATTCATCCGTATCATATCCACCGCTTTTCATTTTTTTTTTCACATTATACTTGCTTTGCTGGTAGTGAATGACATTCCTATATAATAGGGCCAGAAACGTAGCTAGGATACGCTAAGGAAAAACAAAACGGGTAGTGTTGGACAACTCGACTGTAAAGAATTTTTTGAAGAGAATGTGCTGGAACGGTACTGTACGTTATAGCATGGGAGAGCATCCACCACAACAATGCGATGTCCGAGGGAATACAATGGCATCTTGATAACAGAAGATTACGCAGCTGCGACTGAAGAAATTGACCGAGTCTGTTGTACTTTACTGTATAGGTATAACATTAAACAAAGCAGAAAAATTATGGGCTACTGATCAATATCCACGGGTCCCGAAATAGTGAGAAACATCGGCCATGCCGACAAAAAATCGAAACGTGTAATATTATGAAGGGCTAAATTATCTGTAAACTGTGGGAAACAGAGTTTAGAAAAGGTGTGCAAATATATAGAACAATGCAAGACATGCCGTCGTATTTCTACGTCTTCTACGTGCGAATTCTTTGCTAACAGAATAAATGTGTGATTCACTAGTGCAATCCGAATACTAGGAAAGGTTAAATGAGATGTAAGGCAGACGGCAGTGTCCACTGCGAATAACGATAGACAAGGTTTAAGTGGCGTACATCAGTTCAGACGGGGCGGGTTAAGTGAGAAGTGCTACCTCAGGTTAAGCTAAGGTACCTAGGTGAAAACGTTCATTAACCGTGGAATTTTCATGGCTCCCGCTAGTTTGAATGCAACCCGTAGTAATGATTGAACTGTAGGTGCAATATTCAATTTTTAGTTGAAGATTGTGTAGAACATTTAAAGACTGTAGATAAAACTGATTGAAATCTATAATATAAGAGCTTTCTGTCTGCTCGATGAGCACTTTATGAAATTTTAGCAAATTTCAATATAAAAACTAAAAAACAACACAGTCTGTACCGTCTACAGCTATAGTCTTAATATCAACATACGGTAAAAAGTCATGGCTTTTCTAATTTCAAACAGGACTTTTAAAATAGCAACATAGACTGTAACCCTACTCTGATTCTACCTCTTGCGTCTAACTAATAAAAACTAGTGTCCAAGCGCAAACATTCTACCCAGATTAACACAACTGTCCACAACCGTGTGAGTGGCAGTGCTCTAAAACGGTAGAAAAACACTTTTACAAATGTAAATAGTAATAAATACAATCATATTTTTAACGATCCACCTGGTCTTTTTTATACTGTTTTAAGTAAATTAAAAAGCATTCAATTGGTGAAATTTTTCATATTTAGCATCTCTGTTTCGCACTGCAGGCTTTGCCCTTACCCGTTCGTGGTCTTAAACGTCGAGCTTTGACAAAGCACTGGCCTCTGTCATTGACATCTAATGCATTCCTGAGTCAAGATGCCTTTCAAAAATCGTGGACGGGCGTCAAAAAACTCTCAGGTCGTAATTAGATTTCGTGTTGTGCATTTCACAGGCAGCGTTTGCTGAATATTCTCTCTCGCTGGAATAACGAAAATGTAATGGAGATCTGGAGATCACAACAAGGCTTGTCGCTGATGCTTGACGTAGACCCTGCATACAAAGCGGGGCGGTACGTCGATGTAGGCGTATTACTGCCAAAAGCATGCACATTAAGTTCGCAACACCGAGTTTTTTTTCTTGCGTTATAGTGCATATAGTAACTAGAGACATGCACCTAAGTTAAGCCTATTGCAGTCCTTAGGAAACAGTGAAAATATATGTTATGAAGTCCTAGATATAAAGATGGCTCTTTGATAAAAGACGCTTAGTTTCTCCCGTAGTTTTCAATCACTTCATCATTATTATGTTTGCTTTCCCCATGATATAAATAGTGAAAAAACCCTCAGATGTATTTCGTACCTTGTCCACAGCAGGGTAAAGTTTATGTAAAGTGCATGGAGCACATGCTTCGTTGAGTTTCGGGAAGCAGTGGTCATGGATTTTTTTACTATATTTACATGTACGAATGAAATTTAGAGCAATACGGAGACAATATTCACGTTTTAAATATGACACATGCATTAACCTAACTGGATAAAAGATGCATTTGTAGGTTTTAGCGAATTAAACCGTTTATAAAACGAGTAACAGCATGTCTTATAGTGCATGTAGAAGAAAACTTTACACCGCATCTCCAGTACTGGAATCATTACTACCACCACCTCTTGAAAATCTCAAGTGAAAAATAGTACCTATATACAATCGCGCATAGCAAGTCATTAAGAAAACACCATATGGCTTACATCGGTAAGTGCTCAAGTACAAATTGAGCTCACGCTGTTCTCGTACTTGACAACACTAAACTGAAAAACACCACGTATGCTCGAATTACGTTCCTGAAAGTAGGGGAAAATGCGTCTCAATGACTCTATTCCCCAACGAATTACGAGTTTAAGATCTTTTACGCAGTTTTAGCTTACACGCTCCGAGAGGTGTGATGAATTTCATTAGCGAAAAAGGTAACAAAATGGTCTTCTCGTTTCAAATTCGCTCCGTTGATTTCAAAGGAACTTTTGTTGCTCGCGCTACCCAGACTCCTGTAAATTGTTTCTACTTTAATTAACGTGCTACGGAATTAATCCGAGTCGCATTCTTGTGGAGTTCTTGCATAATTACTCTCATGAAGCAGAAATCTGTAAATGAGATGATCGATATATAGTTTACATCAGTATAATGTTCCACATATAAATGTGAGTACATATCATATACAGGGTCTTCACAATACAACATTGTATTTCAATGAGTTACTTTGCGCAAAACGTACATCACTGTACCTTGTTCAAATACTAAATTAAAATGCAGTAAAAAAATAGTTATACGGTAACCCCTTTCCTGTTCGTAAAAGAGTGAAACAATTTTAGGGCCGCTTCAATAAAATTCAGCTGTTTGTTGCAGAAACAACTAGAGAGCACTCTGCAAGCACATACCTCTGCCAAGTAAGGCAACAGTAACGAAGAAATCAAAATGATTCTGAAACCACGATTTCTTTGTATCAACACCAAAATCTAATTTATGCCTCCGATAATATTAACAGTTTCTGTAATTTTCGTGAAGACCCGTTCATAACCTTTTGAGTTATGCTGCTAACAAACATTATGATAAACGTAATTCAAACACAGAAACAGACCAACCGATCATTACAGAAATTTAATCATTTATATCATTTAGCATTACGAACAAGTCCTGTAAATTTCATAAAGATCCTTCCATAACTTTTTGAGTTATTGTGCTAACAAGCATAAAATCAAGCACAGCGGGAAACACATGAAAGAACACCTTTAACACCTTTAACACCTTTATTGTTCTCACATTAAAAAAATACACATTCATTCAGTCAAAATAGAACTAGTACATGAAATATTGAGAACGGGTCCACTAAAAGTTCATACACTTATGGGACATCAGTCATAAAATCGT
>LQNS02278083.1:4793434-4814791 GCA_001587735.2 Parhyale hawaiensis | reverse complement strand
AGCATGGCCTTAGTCTTGCCCGCATTTAGCTTCATGCCCCACCTAGAACACCAAGAATCAATCATTTCCAAATCATGCTGAATAGATTCTGAAACCTCTAATCTATCACTAGGCTTATACGGAGAGAAATAAATGGTTTTTGTTTGTTTTGGTCGTGGAAATTCAATCCTGTCAAGAACTAGAGTACTCTGAGAGCGCATACCTCCGCCAAGCACATTAAGTAAAGAAAATTAAAAATTTTAATTGGTTCTGAAACTATGATTTTATCTTCATCAGTACCAACATCTGGTCTCTCGTGTATATATGATGTACAGAATGGCGGCAAGAAAATTCATTTCAAATTTATTATAGTGACGTGTTTCGCACCTATTAACCTACTAAGTGAGGTAATAGAATAAACTAAATTTAATTTTATAATCTAATTTTCGCGAGCAAGTCAGCGATTTTTTTCAAGAATGATACGAGGAGCGCTGACTAACGCTGCATATACATAGATATATTAAACGAAATTCTTCCCGCTCCACAGCAGTCGTTTAGTCGCAGCGCTGCTGATGGACTCATATTTTCCTTCGAGATGAAGTTCTCAGCAAACTGAGAATTCAGTGCAAATATATTAATCACAAGTAAAGTCATCATAGCCGTACATTGTGCTGTATTTTTTTGCAAAATTCATTTTATTAAAAAAGTTACAGCGTTTTTAATTTCTATTCCGGAAAAATTGCGTGGTAAAAAATTGAATTTTCAACCGATTTGAATGAAAAGTAAAGTAAATCTTTCAATGCTCTATGCGTACATGTTGTCCAAACTTGAAAATGAAAAGTTGGTTACGTGGAGGTTGGGTCGTTTTCTTGAGTAGCAGGGTGTCCTGCCTCCGACACAGTATGGTTTTCGAAAAGGCTTGAGAAATTGTGTTGCTCTGTTTTACATTTCTATGTGTTGTAGTCGGCAGTTAATAGGGGTCATGAACTAAGTTGGTCCAGCGAGACTTCAGAGCGACTTTTGATCGTGTGAATCGCCTAGGGTTCCTTCATAAGCTTATACAGTAGAATTATGGGTGTTTGTGGTTTTATTTTCACGGTTGATAGTCAATTCTTGCTTGATAGATGCCAATGTGTAGTTGTTGATGGGAGGAGTAGTGATCGAGTTTCTAGGTGGGGTATCTGGTGTCCCACAAGGTAGTGTTCTGGGCTCTTTCTTGCTCATCACATACACAGCGGTCTTGTTTGATCTTATTCATAATTTACTTGTTGGTTACGTTGATGATGGTACTTTGCTAGCTGTTTGCGAGAATCCTAGTAATAGGTTGGAGTTTTTAGAATCCATTCAGCGTGATTTAGAGATGATTGATTCCTTGTGTTCTAAGTGGGGTATGAGATTAAATGCAGGTAAGACTAAGACTATGCTCGTGGCAAGGTCACGTACAATGAGGCCTGCTTTCCCCGCACTTAAACTTGATGGTGTATCACTTCATTTGGTTTATAACTTGGCGAACTTGGCTATCAAATTTGGCTCTACGTCGACGTTTGAGGCCATCATTCGTTCAGTTACTTCACGAGCATCGCAGAAAATCCCTTAGGAACTACAAATGCACTCTTCTCCAGGGTATAAGAACACCAACGGCTAAGCTAGACGAAAATTAGCAGTGCAGGTGGAGCAGGAAGTAAGGCTGTGATGTCATTGGAGCCAAAGGACTCTTCACTGCACGTGGACCAGCTTAACTAATTTTTTGCATGTACATCATTCTCTATGTAAAATCATAAATTGGTGGTCTGAAAATTTGCATCATCTATTATAATTTACTATGTAGTCTCCGTTTCAGTTTAGATTTATCCATGGAAGAAAAAAATTACATAGTAGCGATATCTGATACAAGCGGCTTCAAGTTTGGCTAGTTATTCATTATTCACTACTGATTTCATAATAATATATTCTCGTCTTGGTTATTATCATTATTCCCCACTTCAAATGTCATTCCTATTTTGATAGTTCGTTGAAATAATTAGTGAATATTGCAATGTAACTCTAGTGCAGGACCCCCTCCTGCAGAGTGATGAAGAAAGTAGTGTGAAGAAATACACCTTACATGGACTTAAATCGCCAATAAAATACGGGACAACAATAATTCAAGCGATAAAAACTAACCTGAAAAAGTTAGCACCATCTTTAATATGGTTAAAACAATTACGAGCTGACTTGATATGAAAGGCGCAGCAGCGGCCATTAGCGACAAGCTAAACTTTTGCTGCATTTACGAGATATGGGAACCCGAAAATGCCACATTCTGAGTTCATTCGCAATGTCTGAAAGACATTTTCAATGATTAAAATCACAACAAGACAGAATCGTGTACTGCACTTTCAAAACAGTGTTAAAAGATGGTGCGGACTAGTCTCCACAGTATCAAAATCATCAACTGTCGCTGATATAGCGGGAAACACCACAGACTAATGGTTCATTATTCTGTAAATAAGCATATTAAACACTGTTTCTACATCTCTCATTAAATCAATTACTGTATTAAAATCTATTACATTACGTTAATGATTATGCTACAACCAGTGGAAAATCATTGTAACCGCAAGTCTTAGCGGCGTAGCCAGGAAATTTTCTATGAGGAGGGGGGGGGGGTGCTGACAATATTCATGAGAAGGGGCGTGACCAGAATGGTAGCAAAGCAGCCTCAGCAGCATCCAGCGGCATTCCCATCGCTCGAACTGAGCTACTTATACCCAAATCGAAATCTTGAGATAGCTTAATTGGAATCCTCGTCGACAGTCAGCACAGAAAGGCTGTCACCATGTGTGTGTGTGCGTTTTATTTTTCTTAAATCCCAAGATATCGGCCAAGTGTCGTAAATTTTAAAGAATCTCTCAAGTGCACTGTTCCCATGGCTTATCTCACTCCTTGATAATCTTACTGTAGAGGGGCGGAATCATATAGGGCTGCCCTAAATGTTAAATGGTAAACCATAACTTGCTCTTCCCAGTGAAAGAATGCTGAGACTAGATGGCTGGCAGTAGACATACCAGCACAGATTACCAAAGAGCAGCCAGAACTGACGCTCTGGCATCTATTTGACGCATTGCCGCTACATTAGATAGCATTAATATCAGATAGCATTAATATCAAAGGTCAAAGAGAAAGAGAAAAAGAAATAGAAAAATATTTAAGAATATGCTATGCCACGCCCAGGAGGTGACCGTGGAAGCGCGATTAGTTGCAGCAGACAATCGGAGACTCAAAGACTTTCGGTTAGATGGGGCATGGTACATAAGGGTTTAGGCTAGGTGGCCTCTGAAGCTTTGGACGTTAAGAATTTGTCACTCCTTCGAAAGTTCGTAGCTGTGGAAAGTGTTCTCTCAAATTTTTATTAAGATGGTTTTGTGAACGCGTTGATTGTATGCACCGACAACTTCGGAAGACAGTCCACTCTAAATGTTCACTATGAAGTACGGGAAAAACTGTATGCTCAGAGTAATGCTTTGAACTTTACGTTTGAGTTTTTGACCGTTGTTTCGGAGGTGTTCTTCGACTTCTCTGTCGTAAAGGCTCTTTGTAGGCACCATTGAAGTACTCGAATGCCTTGTTATTTGCCCTGCCCCGACCGCTGTGTATGTGATGAGCAAGAAAGAGCCCAGAACACTACCCTGTGGGACACCAGATACCACACCTAGAAACTCACTACTCCTCTCATCAACAACTACACATTGGCATCTATCAAGCAACCGTGAAAATAAAAACCACAAACACCCATAATTCTACTGTATAAGCTTACGAAGGAATCCTAGGCGATTCACTCGATCAAAAGTCGCTCTGAAGTCTAGCTGGACCAACCTAGTTCATGACCCCTATTAACTGCCGACTGCAACACATAGAAATGTGAAACAGAGCACCACAATTTCTCAAGCCTTTTCGAAAACCATACTGTGTCGGAGGCAGGACACCCTGCTACTCAAGAAAACGACCCAACCTCGACGTAACCAACTTTTCATAAACTTTAGATAAAACGGGTGTGTCAGATGGTCTATAATCGGAAGTCCGAGATGAGACACAGGCGTTACATGAGCAATACACCAGCATTCCGGGAATGAGCCCTGCTCAATATTCGACAAAACAAAGAATGGAGTCGGACTGCACGCGCGCCCGCCACCATCCGGAGCAAGCAAAGTATGAAGTATTTACATATCTGGAGGCAATGAAATGGCGTCTTCGTGTGGCGTCAGGATGGAAGGCTGTCCCTGGTCACAGAAGCTCTCCTAAAGGCGATTTCTCTATACAGTCAAAACGTCGAGACAAGTGAGAACGAACGTCATATTTGGTGTAAAATTCTGATGCCCGTTTCAAATACCGTTCTGATGGCTCACGAGTTCCGTCATGGTCAGGGTGCATGTTCGACTGAGTGGATTGTGTCTTACAAATATGTAATGATACCCATATTCCATCACAATTAATATTAACTTGAAATCCGTAACTCAATCATAATAATTTGTCTAGACCACGAGAATGAATTATTGCACAAGTGTGATACTACTGTATGACTGTTTGTTTCTAAAATTCCTAGCCGTTAACCGGCCACATATACAGTTAACTCTATCCTCTAATTCTACGTAAGTGCGAGAGTTTCCTAGTTTTATGACGCCCATTTGCTAGTCAAATTCGTAAACATTTTCATTTGGCTAGAATGGGAAGCAGCTCGTAAAGGTGTTGTTGACTGGCACTGTAAAGTTCAGTTAAGCTGCATCTACTATAGGCTTGACTTTTGTGCTACATCAAACGGAGGCTTTGGTTTCGCCACTCTAAATTGTGTTTCAGGTATTAGCCTCTAAATGATTACTCTCACAAGACTCTCGTAAACTCAATCTGGCTCCATTAAATTGAGTTTTCAGCCGTTTGAAAACGAATTGGACTGCTATTAATGCCTACAGCAAG
Source organism: Parhyale hawaiensis (assembly GCA_001587735.2). Classification (NCBI taxonomy): domain Eukaryota; kingdom Metazoa; phylum Arthropoda; class Malacostraca; order Amphipoda; family Hyalidae; genus Parhyale; species Parhyale hawaiensis. The sequence goes on along the minus strand of LQNS02278083.1, from coordinate 4,809,862 downwards.
ATTCAAAATGGCCAAACGAACCCTCCTGGCTGAAAGTCCGGACAAATCAAACCTAGCAAGCTTAGCTTGCCTGGTCACCTTGCAACTCTGTGGGCAGTACCATTTTTGACTGTTTCGCTGGTTAGAAGTGGGGGCAGTTCGCGGGTTATATGCCAACTTCTAGTCGGCTTTGTGACCTCGATCGCTGCTGAATAAAACTTAGCTATTGTAAAGATTTTGTTATTCATGACATCTTTGACGAAAATGCTTTTGCATGCCAGAAACTATCTAGAACTGGTGAAAACATTGCCAAATGATCAACTAGATACTAAAGTTGTCAGCAGAAATTCAATGAAACTAATACAACCATCATGTATTTCTCGTATGGATGTAACGCATTTATGAACAAAGGGTGGAACATTCGGCCTACCATTTTCAATGCGTTCTTATTTACGGTAAAAATTTGTATCAAAATAATAACAGCTCACAGTTATGAAGCCATTTTATGTAGCAAGAGATATCAGACGATTCTAGCTCGATAGTGAAATTTACATGCACTGATATGATTTTGCATCACTGTCTACACAATTTAACTTGATTGTATAGTTAATCGAATCTGCACACTCTGTATCACATATATATCACAAATATATAGACATCACAAATGTATATGTATCATAAATATATATACATACATATAAATACTTGGGCTTGGATCTGAAAGAAACTGTAGAAATCACTCTCCTGCACGCACAGTTTTCATCATTAGGGGCTGTTGCACGCTCGCGTGAGCACTCCAGCAAATTGCCGTCACGGCCAGTTTGTACTGTTTATTTATAGAAAGAGAGCTCATCCACTCTTCCTGTGTATTTACTTTATAACTAATAGGTAATAAATTCACTGCCGACAATCAGTCATGGATGATTCTATCCGTCAAATGTAGGACCACGAAGAGCTAGCCACTCCTGGACACTTCAGACAGCTGTCGAGCCTAAAATTTTCTCAGGAGTCTTGGGTTGCACTTTGAAGGTGTCAGCGCTCCTGCCAGCGGCGGCTTAGTTGTGCAGGGGATATCAGGGAAATCAGTTCCGTATGGTGGTGAATGTGCACACTCTGAATGTGAAAGAGTGCCAATGCTGTTGGGAGAAGTGGCGAATAACGGTAACTTTGTGGTGCAAGGCATTTTTGGAAGAGAATTTGGCGTCGAAAAGTGATTTTTATGACTGGCCTCATGAAACACTAATATATATATTTGCTCTATGGCTATCATGATTATAGTTTCGTCTTGCCTTATGGTATATGTGTAAAAACTCCAATTCTTTCTCACACATATATATATATATATATATACAATATATATAAATGTGCCTGGAAGCATATACTCAGCGCTTGTCTATAGGTTAGTCTTTTAAACACGTCCACTCGTCCGAATGTTCTGTAGCGTTGTTCTCAACGCAACTTTGTGTACGCTTCAAAAAGTTATTTAAATATTAACTAGCATATTAGTTTTCTTTGTTTGTTAAGGATAGCTCTTTAAATCTGAACGGAAATAAAACTTAGAAAACAGTGCACGTTTCTGCTGTTTCTACGGCACAGCCTCACATTTAGACCTGTGGAAGTCACTATAGTGAACATGTTAAAAAGACTAACGTGTAGATCGGCTCTCTGACTAAAGTCGGCCACTGACGATATAGTTTGATTGTACCAAACGCCCGCTTTCCCTTAGCTTACATGGAAATTGTACGTGAATGAGCTCATACAATTCGATCGTACTTACAACCCGACGTGATCAAAATTGTACAAGCTGGTCAAAAGATCTCGACCGATCTCATACGATCTGGTAAGAGGAGCTACGAGTTCAAGCAACTCATTGAATGTCGCATCTGACATTCTCAAGAAGCTTTTTTTGGTCACTAGGGTTGTTTCAAGTCAGTTCTCGAAGGAGAGTCATATGTGAAAATCCACTCTTATTTTTTACCCACCCTTTAGACCAACATCATTTTTTCCTGCGAACAGCTTTTCTCTTTATCGAACATCCCACTGCCGTCATATGGGCAACTTTAATTCTATATTCCATTTTCACCGAATAACACACTGTCGTGACTGCCCACCTCCTTGTTTGAAAGACGTTTCTAAACTGCCCAACTATATCAATTTTAATCCGACCGACCAGATGTATCGAGAACCGACCGACCAGATGTATCGAGAACCGACCGACCAGATGTATCGAGAACCGACCGACCAGATGTATCGAGAACCGACCGACCAGATTGTGTCGTGAGTGGTCCAGGCAAGTGAACAATTGGATTGTATGGGATTCCACCGATTCAATCTGTACAACCAAATTCTATTGTCAGTGGACAGCTTAACTAAAAGCACCGAATATAAGTCTTATTTAAAATAATTGAGGACGTCTAATTTCTTAATAGTTACTTATGCGCGGGTACTTATTTGAATGTTAAAATCCAAAGCTACGCGTCAAATATGAAAATGTGTGCGTCTCCAACCAGGAATTACGTCAGAGTACGCAAGTTTGTTCTTCAAGTAATAAGGCATAAATCTGCAAACCAGTCAAAAATCAAAAGAAAGTGTTAGTTTAGCTCAACGCGTTGCTCTGTTTACACGAATCTACAGGAGCAAAATTACGTGTCGCTCTATATTGCAAGTTGATTTTTAATAATAATTTTACTTTACGGACACAAAACGAAAGTGATATTCAGTACAAGGAAGGTTTCCACTAAAGTTAGTGTAGTGTGATACAGAAAACGCTCAGGTATGAGACTTTATGTAGTTTTATCTAATTAATTTGCAACGTATAACGCTTTATTGCAGGTGTGACAAGATTCCGAATCAACGATTATTGACAATTGTAGAGAAGGAGCGGATTGTCCTAGGGCTTGCAGATGGTGATTTTGTGGGGGAGTTAACGAGAAAACTTTGACGGGACCCAAGGACATTGAAGTTCTACGTGAAGAAATCAGTTATTAAGGTCAGGAATCACAGAGGCAAGCGAAGGACGATAACCAAGAGAGATATGCGGAAAATATGCAGGTAGGTTGTACCAAATCCCGGAGCAACCTTGTGTTGAATTATTCGAAGGTGCTCGAATTGGAATTGAGTTAAAAAGTAACTGGTGTCCGAAAATGTGAAACCTATCCCCAGATTCCTCCTGAAAAGGTCCCACAAGGAAAAACGCATCGCATAGGCAAAGAGGTGCAGGAAATACTTGAAAACCGACTTACGCAATGTGTTTTTCACGGATAAGGCTCTAGCTACCTTAGATGAACCCGACGGATGGGCCAAGCTTTGGCTGCCTATTGAAGAACCTTGTCGTACTCGACTTTAGTCTCAGTAGGGTGGGGGTGGAGTAATGTTCTGGGTAGGGTTCTTCGGAGGTGAGATTGTAGGACCATTTCAAGTGCCCGAAGGTGTTAAAATCACCAGCAAGACCTATTTCCGGTTCCTGGAAAGTATGTATATCTGGCTATGGTTGGAAGACCTGCCACATGCATGCCGATGTCAGCTGTTGTTCATGCATAATAATGCGACATCACATTCCGCCAAAGCCACCCAGGTGTTCCTGAGTAGTCTAGGCCTCAAAGAAGAACATGTTAGGACAAGGCCTTCTTCTTCTCATGACCTCAACCCCATCGAAACAGCTGTGGTCCATCTTGACGAGAAAGGTGTATGAGGGAGGTGCTTAGTATACACAGGCGAACAAATCGCTTAGAAAAGGCATGCAAATACACAGGAGAACAATGCAAGAAGTGCCGTCGTACCTATATGTCTTTATCAAGACACAAGTGTAAACTCTTTGCTGGCAGAACAAATACGAGATTCACAGGTGACATCAGACTACTAAGAGAAGTTAGATGACGTTTAAGGGTAGACGGACTCAATAACGGTAGACAGGGTTAAGCCCTTACCGCTTTACCGATACCGCTTCAACGGGAAAAATTACCGCTACCCACCTTTGTCGAAGAAGACTGTGTGGCAGAAGATTTTAAGTGCTGCTGGTTCAATAACATCTAGAGGTAAAGTAAACTTTGACTGTACCCTCTACTGGGAAACCCACACGTACTGGTTTGTGCTACAGATATAGGCTAACTGGCTCCAGAGGAGTAAGTGCAGCAGCAGCCGACCAAGGGGCGCTAAGAACTATTGCGCAGAAACGGAAGGTTCAATAACCCGAGCCCCCTACCCTCTCACTGCTGGTCAGGCAGGTGCCCAAACACAGCATCGCATACCAAGCAATTGCCGACTCAGTACGCCGGATGCATAAAGATCGCCCGGCAGGCAGGCTCGATCCTGGCACCTCTAGTACAGAAGTCAGATACGCATGGCATGCAGCTGTTGTGCTGAGCTTTAAAGGCTGACGATAGGCTATTCAATGTTATTGCATAGCAAGGGCAGCATGTTGATAATTAAAGTAGACACTCTTCACATAGTGTACAGCTGACACGTGTATGTCATGTTTCAATTGTCATTATTATAAAACTTCACGCTCGGACCACCTCGGACAGGTAGTACAACCCAAATCTAGCATTTTGCAACACCGAGAAGCCCGAAACGCTGCTAAAGAAAATCCAACACAAAGCGATTAACAGCATATGTTCTTCCAGGTTCATTACCTCCGCCAAGGAGGTTATGTTTTCGTCGTGTTTGTCTGTCTCTCTCTTTGTCTGTCTGACTGTTTGTCTGTCTGTCACCAAGATAACTCAAAGAGTTATGGACCGATATGGACGAAATTTATAGGGATTCTTAGGTATGTTATGAGGAACAGATGATTAATTTTTTGGTTAAGATACGTCCATCCGTTTGCTTGTTTGTGTATTTGCCTCATTTTTCTCAATGCCATAACTCAAAAAGGTATGGATGGATTTTTATGAAGCTAACATGAGTTGTTAGGTATATAACTGAAAGTAGGTGACCAAATTTTGGCAATGATCCGTTCGTTCATTCGTTTGTCACTGTTTTTAATTTTATGCTTGTTAGCACAATAACTAAAAAATAATGAATGGATCTTTATGAAATTTATACGGATTATTAGTAATGTTAGAAGACATTAATGATTAACTTTTGGTGCAGATCAGTTGGTTCGTTTGTATGTTTAACTCATGTTTGTCTTAACGCTTGTTAGCAGTATAACTCAAAAAGTTATGAACGGATCTACAAGGAAATTGCACTAGCTGTTATTACTATCAAAACGCACGAAGGATTAGATTTTCTAGTTTATACAAAGAAAATTATTGTTTCAGAGTCAATTTGAATTTTTTGCTACCGTTGCCTCGCTTGGCGGAGGTATGCACTCTCAGAGTGCTCTAGTTGTTCAAGTTATATGTTGGTTGAAGGAACATAGCTCATTTTCTTCACATAAACTCAACATTTTATCAACTGCAATAAAGCGTTTCACCTTAGAAATTGGATCAAACTATGTAATGCCACATAACTGCATCAATCATCTTCAGTAACTCCTGAAAATCTGTGTAAACAGAGAAACGCGTTGAGCAAAAGTAAGTATTTTTCATACATAACTGGTTTAAACGTTTATTTATTACTGCATAAAGAACAAAATTTTGCACTCTGATGAGGCAACTTACGACGGGAGAAGCACTCATTTCAATATTTGGCAAGTAGCTTTCTATTTAAGGGCGGAATTAAGTAGCTATTCAGTAGTAACTTTAAAAATGAAAGAACACTATCATTATTTTTTTTAAATAAGGTGCATATTCTGTGCTTTTCTTACGTAGGCTGAGTATATATATATTTCGTAAAGAGTTTATTGCTTACGCGGTATTTCATTTTATACAATATATATATAACACCATTGTTTGTGCATGGTTTCTGATGACTGTACACGAAAAGTTAAGAGAGTGAAATGAATAAAGTAGAAAATAAAGTTTCCTAACATTGCATACAATATTATTACCGTCTACTTGAAATTGGTACGCAGCTACAACTGCATGCATGCGCATGCAAGTAACATACTCGAGGCACACCATCTAAATGCAGCCGAGCACACACGCGGCAGCCTGTTAGCTAATATAGCGCAGTATTCGAATGGATGACTTCACAATCCAGGGTCTGACAGCTGCAAATATATATACCAATAGGAATATTTGCTGTTGTAAGAAATAACAATGCGTGTCCTACCCGGAAGCTAAGCTTCTGTTCATGCATATTCAATACTTATTTACCGAAATTCATCACCCCTCTGTGTTATTCTGTTCTCATTTAGCTGTGTAGGAAGCGTTTGAGGGTCTACAGACACTCGCCCTAATTATTTTACAGTGCCTTTCACCTTTTCATACTCTTTATATCTCGTTTCCACTGTTATGAACGTATGAACTACAAGTCTACAAACCTTCGCATCACCCTTCTATTTATATTGCCATAAAATACCTCTGCGTGAGTCTTTTCGTCTTCCCCTTGCGCATCTTTCAGCAATAACCGAGCAAATGTTGAAGAAAATACCGCTTGCCAGAAGCAAAAGTGGCATATCGACGATGTTATTCCATCGATGAAACCTAATGCAGCTAGGAACAGTCCGGCGAGACCAGATGCACCTCTGGAGTGCACAATATTCAAACGCGCCGTGTATGCTAATGCAGGCTCCACGGTGCGAATTTAAAACAAATCGCAGCGCATTATCGATACTTTCAGTCCTATTTGATATTCTAGTACTTCAATAATGCAGTGACTCAACGCTCCAAATTGCAGCAATGGCGAAGTAGGAATTTGATGCAGTGACGGCAGTACTTCCCTCACCTTGCAGACAATCAGTACTGACTCACTCATGCTAGAGAGCTATGCCGACAATAATATAACTTGATACATTAATTTTCATTTCGCAGTATGTCCTGATAAGACAGTGAAGGACATATTGTGCTTACTCTAAGGCTCGTATTAGTATACAGGTATGCGTTTTCATGCACGAACATTTCTTTCGTAGATAATGGTAAACATAGCAGTAATATTTGGGAATAGGTATGAACTTAACTGATGTAATTACAGCTTACCTTGCTTACTGGAAGTCAAAAGTTTTGATTTTTTTCCCTCTATCCTAGTGTTGCCTGCAAGCAGGTTATGGTTATTGAGATATCCCTGCCCATTTTTAGGCTTCCAATTTCCGCTGCACAGTAAAACACGTGGAGTGGCTGCTTCATATTTTGAAGGATATATATATATATATATATATATATATATATATATATATAGAGTGACGTAATATTGTTTGCATAAACTTCAACAACTAACTAAGCAGCCGTAATGTGTACTTTTACTGCTATGAAAAATACCTCAGAGAGTTAGTATTTTATATTCATTTTTAACGGTATAAGATCTAGCAGAGCTGAGAAAATTTATGAGTTGAAAGATTTATTGGACCACTAATCTTTCAAATTTGGGCTTGACCCTATTTTGAATGGGTCAGTATTGAGTGTCGAGCTTTTGGAATGTAAGTCTGAAGTGAACAGACAGGGACTGGCCCACTAGGCTAGTTGCCAATACTAGTAGTGCTGAAGCTTCATATATCGTAGCAGAATATAGGCTACTACTTGCAGTGCAGTAAATATTCGCTCTGGAAGTTACTCGATGTTGTTTAAGGTTCCTGCCTTTCAATTCTAGAATTTGCTAGACATGAATTAGGCCAGCAATTAGCAGCGATGACTGTGCTTACACACATAATGGCTTGTAGTGCGGCACGCTAATCCTCATAGTCTGTCAACCATTTAAGTAGAGCCGAAACTACGAAATTTCACGAATAGTGTATTGCACTGCCGGTAGTAATGGCAGATGTAGTGCGAGGATACTCTACACCAAGACCACACCCGATCAAGCCGTCTGGTGTCTAATTATCGAATGTTTTCTGACTTTCACCGAATGTTGCATGCAACAGGAGCATCCATCCTGGACGTGTTACGGTATCATCAATACGACCTACCCTCGGTGTTATTTCTCAGTAAAAAGATGAAGTGTGGCAGCAATTTTACTAATACTGTAGCACTAACATTTGTTCTTTAATAGCATAAATAGAAATACGAGATCATGATGTAAAATAGAATCTGATCAACAGATGGACAAAGAATATCATTATCACGGTGAAGTGTAAATGACCTAGTCGTAATTTTTGTCATACCCATGGTTATTTTCAAAACAGAGTGTTGCTAGAATACGAAGAGCGGTCTGAATTCGCTAGGTACAATCGAGCAGACTAGATACTAGAGACGACAAACCGGCCAAGAAATCCATTCGAAGAACAAAATCAAAATCTAAACTTCAGTTGCCTCTGAGGTGCCGCTACAGCCGTAACATATACATTGTACATTTTAAGGGCGGTGAACGAATGCCAGCAATACCGCGGCTAAAGGAAAGACTATGTGAATATGATCAGTTGCAGTACTGACACGTTACTGACTTGTGGTGGAAGAAAAAATTATAGTTCTAAAAGGATGAAGTAGACAAAAAGTTGACTAAGGAGCTACGAGGTTACGTAGGATATAGGCCTATTGCTCCTAATGCTTGTACAGAAACGTTTTGAAAACGTTCAGTGTCTGTGCTTCAAGGGAGCATTTGGAAGGGGGCTATTCCAAATGCTCACTATAAAGTGAGAGAAAGATTGCCAACGCAACTTCGTCGTTCAACGCGTTAGTTTTTTCTACCGATTATTTCTGATGCGATAATCATTAAATCTGTCCAAGAGTCCGACTATCTATATATTTAAGCTCCGCATATCAGCGGCCATCGATCATGCTTGCAGGCATTCATGACCATCGCTTTGGCGTAGATTCTTCTCCCCCTTCATTTTTATTTCTCCTTTTTTTTCTCTTTCGTCTATTTTTTTCTCCTCTCGTTTCTCCATTCCTCTACAACCTACTAACATAATGGCAATAGCTCATAGAGGGCCGGGGTGTAAGTCCCGGTGTCTCTTTGGGAATGGGCCTCTTGGTTCGTCTACTGCCGCCTATCTAATCTAATCTGATCTATTAGGACGTCGGCGATGAGACCGAACTCCTTGAGGCTGCCTACACTAGCGTGGCTTGTAGTTCATTTTTGTTAGGTTCTCTCAATTTTATCGATATTGTACAGAGATGTCGCGAGCAGATGTAAACAACAAGCTCAATGTGAAGACGAAATAGCGATATGCTTAAGGGAGGATTGTATTAATGAATCGTTATTGTACTCTAAATTCGTGCTAGGTAGTGAATTTTATGCCATTCGCTGTTTACCATTATTGCACTCATGTCAACTTACTTCTCGTGACTCAGATGTTTGTGATAGTCAGTCATTGGTTACGTTTCTGAGTGTTTTTACTCGTATTCCTACTACTCTCTCATAAGCGAACTAAGAGTGCCCAAATACTTATATCTATGAAAGAAAAGGTATATATTTATTTTGTCATTTTGTACTTTGTGTTGCTGAAGTTTAGTTCTAGCAAGAAAATTACAACATATTATACATACACGATGATAAAGATACTTTGTTGTCGTTCGTGAACACAGAGACTCAGTTGAAATAAGTAACATATTACGATGTATTTAAAACAAAAAATAAAGGCATATGTTCATTATTTGAACCAAACCCTTTATCTGTGTAATTCTTTTGGATGTTTTGAATTCAAATATGATTTTTTTAGGCGCAAAAAGAAATTATCGACCTATATCCGTGATGCTGGCCTGCATATCATAAATTGCGAAGTTAGGGGTCACTGGAAGAAATTAATTTCTATTACTGCGGTTATAATTATTATCATTTTTTTGCTGTTAGAAACTATTTAGTGCAGCAGTTTGTTGGGTATCGCTGAAAGGAGGATGGTAATGTTTTATCGATACAGAATTGATCGCGTACGAACCTTATGAGACTTGGTATCAAAATAAGTTTGCATTTGCAATGTTTCCGCCCTTGCAGAATCACAGACATGCGTAAAAACAATGAAGAGCAAGCTATTTCGGCAAGTTCTTCGCTGTCATTTATGACTACCAAGTGCACTAGCTAGAAATAAAATTTTTGAACTGCAACGATAAGCCTAAAGGAGGCTTTGCTATGCACTCTCGCAACATATTTTCTCCTATGCGCGATAAAACAATATTTTCCAAATCCTAACTTGGTGCAAGAGAATGTCAGGCGCAATGCGATCCTTTCTGCTGGCGCAAGAGCTCAGGACTAAAAGCTTCAAGACAAAGTTTGAATGCGCAACTCTTTTTTTTTCTTCACTCGCTGCCGGGACTGCACCTACTGTGCTCTATATTTACGATCTCCGCTATAGCGAGGCATGGCAAAAATTTTGAATCATCATTACCCTGAAATATGCATCCTGATTTTCTTTCAGGATTGGGTGTTCACGAGAGGCAGCGATGGAGCCGCTGTATTTTATGTTACTCACTTCAGCTATCCAATCTCTGGCTTTGGCGACTCCGAGACACTTTATCGGCCACAGATATGGCATAAGCCACGGCATGCGCAGTACCAATGGACCAAGACCCTTTGGCATGGGCCACGCCGACGCCAACAGTCGCTATTTATTCAACACTGGCCCGTTTGCTGGGAGGCTTGTGGACGACTGCAGACTGGAAGTGATCAGGCGAGGCGATGTTGGGACGGCTAGTGCAGCCAACATCATGGCAGTACAAGACGGTGATGAGGTTAGTTGGGGTTATAAATAGAGAAGCGAAGTCGTAGTAGCGGTACAGGAGCCAATGGTAGCGCTATGAGGAACTCTGATGACCAAAATGGACTGTAACATGAGTGGCGCGAATGTAACTGTGGATGCAAATAAATAAGCCTAATTTCTTTTGTACAGAAACTGGAACTCTCCTGTGCATTAACGAAGAAAAAAAAAAAAACATTATAACCACATTGGCTAATGCAAGTGCACCTACATCATGCCACAAAGAAATCACCACTGCAACGATACGTTACGGATTTAAGAAAAAAACTGACTTAATCACAGAAGCAGTAAAGACTATTTCGAATATTAGCTAATCTATCACAGCGGCCCAGCCACCTTTCTGCTACATACCTCGTGATCAAGCGAGTTTTGAGGAATGCACGAGTATCGTCGTTATCTGTGTAAACTGCGAGGTGCTGAAGACGATCATGACAAAAATATAAAGTTGGTGAACAAGTTACAACTCAATCCCCACCAAATTGGTGGCTTTTGCCGAGACAGTTAAAGTATTAACTATTTGTCAATTTTCTTTTTTATTTACTTTTTGCTATTTGAAAAAAGCTGCGACAGCACCTAACTTTGCCTCAAAATTACAGCTTGAGTATTTAATAAATTATTTATATGTATTCTCTGTGAATGAACAGAAGTGTACTGTATGCGATAGCCTGGGCTTGAACTGTAATGCAGTAAGAATAAAAATACGGGGGAATCTTCGTTGTGTAGTTAGCTGCCAAAGCTTCAGTACTGATGGAGCTTGCCGAAACCGTTGGTTTGAGTTAGCAGTAATCTGTTGGGGGTCAGCTCTATATTTGTCAGTAACATATTGTCATATTTTTGTAATTTCTAAACTTTTTGTTAAAGTTGAGAGGGTAAAGCAATCAATCTTGATGGAACTCCTAGAGACGTAAGTTTGCCTACCTCTCGCCTCCCTGTCGTTTGTCTTACGTTGAATTTACAGCAGTCACCCCAAGATCAGCTGTATAGCGTCTCATTTAAAATTCAATTTGGACATGTATAGCACTGACCGAAGCGCCGCCAATTGGTTCCTGTGGATTCTAAGGGGTTAAATTGGGTAACTGCTACCAGCGTTGTCAAGTGATAGGCGTATTATGCTCTATACTTTTGGGTACATACATGTTCTTTCAGCAGCACTAAATGTTCTTGCAGAATTTATCCATGCCATACAGTAAATCAAACGACGTTTCCTATGGCTTTGTTTCAGCAATCATTGTCCAGAAAGAAAAGGTTCTTCGTAGAATTCCCCGACAACTCGCGACTCATTCTCACCACGACGCTTTTCATCCCAACAGCGACCTACAACGCTGGCAACGCTTGTGAGTGCTCAGTTGAACCTGTAGTTCTCTGATATTCTCGCTGGCAGATGTGATGTGGCTGAAGCAGCAGTGAAATTAGTACGATGTGGAAGAGCCTGATAGTTTGTAGCAGAATGTAACCAAGGCTCTTGATCTGGGCTCTCTATTTTAGAGTACGTACAAGAATGCCTTCGAGAGACTTTTCCAATATAACTAAACTTTGAAAATGGCACCAGCTTTTATTCTTGATTCCAAGTACCTTCGTTACCATCATAATTTAAGCGTTACATGTTAATACTTGCCACGGTAGGTAAAAGGTTGTGAAAGCTTACTGCAGGGTGAACGACATGGGACGACATAGTAAAGCTCTTGGCGATCATTGAAGATCTCTGCGCATTTTATGTCGCAGATTTTTTTCTTGACTTGATTCGACACCTTTATTGTAGCTTAGAATGAGGTGGTGTGATTAACTGACATAAAATTATGCTCTCACTGTTGCAGTGCTGCTCACGAAGATCCAGTACCTTTTCGTGCTTCGCCTTCCTACCGAGAGAGTCACTTACCTCGGCATGAGGGACGAAGAACATCATCATTACCATCATCACGTTCCATATTCCCCCCAGCAACATAGCAGTCCACCGGCCCCCTCTCCAGCCAGCCCCCCAAGGGCGCCTTCGTTTGCTGTATACAATACTCCGCCAGCCTCTCCTCCTGCACCTTCGTCCAGCTACACTGCCGTCTCCAAAAGCATAGACTCCGCAAACATGTCGTCTGCGACTCCTCTGACTTCCAACTATGCCTTTTCATATTCCAAAAGCATTGAGGGACAGAAAAATAGAGAGCACTTTAAATCTTCCTCGGCTCTTCCTCCATCATCTCACTCTGCCTTCTCTTCTTCCAATCGCATCGACGCCCAAAGAAAAGCCGGATTTGAAGCTGTCGAGGCAATGCTCGACAAGTAAGTGCATGCAAATCATAGAGCTGTCTAGACCTAGTCTCAGTTAAGCTAAGAGAAGCACAAAACCAGCAATTCGTGCACAGGTTGGTCAAAACAACGAAGTGGATAATTACGCACGCCAAAGTGTAATAACGCCGCATAAAATATCTGCAGCAGTCTTCAAGAGTTGTTGATCCTGCTCTAGTAGAATGCATCAAAAACTCAGTTTGTCTCGTCCAGTTCGCAAGTAGCAAACATCAGGAGCGTATTTTACAACAATTTATTATTTTATATTATGTTGGCATATTTTTCCTGTCTGCCACGGAGTTGCAAGATGTCTTTGCGTTCTCATTACTAGCTAGGTATTTATTATTATTAGACTCATCCTTCTATCAAAAGTATGTTACACTCTTAGTTCATGATTCTTGATGTAATCAGTATACCACGCTGACGCTGATCAGCCAAGTCCTCCAAGGACGAGCATCTTTTATTACATTGCATTTCTCTCTCCACGCAGATGAATACGCCCTGCAATACTATACAGGAACGCGTGTATTCTGTCAACAGAACCATATCGTCCCATTTGTAGTTTTTTCTCATAGCCATATATGGGTCACTGAAATCGTTCCCTTCACTCTAAATTTTTATTATTCCGTTTGCGCATATTCCTCAAAAACATCAGAGCTGGGGAAAGCTTTGATGCTTGGCGCTTCCATGACAAACTTGTTTATGCAGTAGAGTGCATAAATATACACTATAGTATTGTGAACTGAATAACTCCAAATAGTCGAAAGATAGATAACGTTTGCTACCCGTTGCGCACTTCCATAGCATTCAGCGTAAACATTACGACATTTAATGGTAGCTTGAAAAATACATACCTCGGAAAATATTGAAGAATGCACTGACTGACGTAGTGATGCGACTGTTGAGCTCCAAGGCCCAAAATTGAAAGCTCTCGGCCCTCCTAACATGCAACGATGGACAACACTGGCTATAGCTAACAGGATTTCATCATTCACTGGTGCTTCAAAATGACGAACTCAGCAAAATTTGAAACGAGACAAATATCTTGCACCGTACAAGGTTTTCGTGCGCTTGCGGAGGCAAATGCAATAGCAGCGCCAAGGAGTCTGGTCCCTCTCGACAGTTTGTCAGGAAATTCGTGAATCCTATAGAAATGCGATTTTGTGAACTACTGGGTAAACTGCGTTAGAGATGAGTAATGAGCTTTAGAAATACGAAATTTAGAAAAATAACCTTCTCTGCTAGTTGCTGCTCATGGCGCATGCAGTCATAAAAAGACAGAATCGCGCAAAAAACGTTGTGGTCGCCTGCAAGTAGTTAACCTTTAAACCTCGTTTTTCTTTCGTTTTTTTAGAGACCCTTCGTTGACGGATTCTAGTTGTTGTAAAATAGTGCCTTCTAATGCACTTTCTTTCAATGGAATGACGACTTTAGCCATTAGGTGGAGAACGGAGATTCAACAATAAATAAATCGAAGTTATTAATTACTAATCACTCGGCTGCTGCATGGTGTTCAGTGTAGAAATAAATCGTATTAATTAAGATAGGCCATTTCTGATCTCCCCACGCATTCCAGCGAGTGTGATGTAAGTTGTGTTGACTTTTCGTAGTGCCCGCCTGCCGGGGCGGTGGTGCGTACTGAAGGCTGTGTGTGAAGTCGCAGCAAAGCCTATCAACAACCTTGGCGTATTCGGAGAAATGATCAACATGTTCATGGCGTAAGTTACCGAGAAGGTCATGTTTTTGTCGTGTTTGTCTGTCTGTTCGTCTGTAATTCTGTTTGTCTGTCACTAAGATAACTCAGAAAGTTATGAACAGATCATTACGATATTTAACGGGATTGTCAGTCTTGTTGACAGTAACAGATGATTAACTTACTTTTGGTGAAAATCCGTTCATCTGTTTGTTTGTTAGTTTGTCTGCCTATTTTTTCTTAGTGCCATGATTCAAAAAGTTAGGGTGGATTGTTAGCTAAATAACTGCATTTTTGTGATGATCTGTCCGTTCTTTCGTGTGTTTGTCGCTGCGCTTGATTTTGTGCTTGTTAACAAAATAACTCAATAAGTTATAAATGGATCTCTATGAAATTTACAGGACTTGTTAGTAATGTTAAAAGACATAAATGATTAATTTTAGTGATGATCGGTTGGTCCGTTTGTGTGTTTGACTTATGTTTGTCATTATGTTTGTTGGCAGCATAACTCAAAAAGTTATGAACGGATCTTCTAGAAAATTACAGAAACTGTCAATACTATCGAAAGGCACATATAAGTAGATTTTGGTGTTGATACAAATAAAATCATGGTTTAGGAACCAACGTGAATTTTTCGCTACTTTTGCTTTACTTAGCGGAGGTATGCGCTCTCAGAGTGCTCTTTAGTTCAGTTCTCTGTCCATTTAAACGTTCGTTGGCAAGAAGATGTCAGCATAGTTGGCTCATCGTACTTACATTGAATGAGTTACGTTAGTCCTAGCAACAATGGTATTTTATGCAGTTTAGAATATTTGAAACCAAAGGCTTCAACGTGATACCAAATATCTCCATCAGGTGTTTACAAAGAGCATCAGCATAGATAGGAACTTTCGGCCCTGCAGTTGGCTGCAGTACCAAATCATAGCCCTAAAAAATAGAAGAAAGCAGTCGATTGCTTTGCCAGGGTAACTACGCAAAAAAAAGTACAAATTACTTTTGACTAACACACGAATTGGGCTAATGAAGACTATGTCATCTCTCAACGCGTTTAAGTTAGCATATGCAGACTTTCAGTGGCACAGACAGTCTGCTGGACTTTACAATATGTAGCACAGTATGTAGAAGTGCCAGATGACGCGTTAACGTGTAGATGACGGTTGCATTTAAAGTATTACAAATATCGTTTGTGTTCATTTTGACCCACAGGGCTGGTTACGGTGAAGGATCCGAGGACGTGCTCGAATATCTAATAGCAGAAGAAGTGGGGCTGTACGATGGGGACTGTCCGGCGCACTTCCCTCAGTGTCCTGCTGACCTGACGCAGCTGCTCGAGAGGGGCATAGGGGCCCTCACTGCCGGCCTGCAGACGGCCGCCGTCCTAACGCCACACAAGGCCCCAGCTCCCGCCGGTGACCAGACGGACTTCTATTATGAGTATGAAGTGCAGTAGCAAGAACACGCAAACAGCAGTGATGGACAGCAGATATTGATATTATCATGAACAATGTACCTATAGGAGTGAAGGAGTGTCTGCAATGCAGTTGGAAGTACGAAAGATTACTTTTCATTTTAAAAAAACTGCATCTGCTTATATGCTGTCCCTTTCTTATGCTTATCGCGTTCGCGCTCAGCTGGTCCGGCGCAGCTCTCAGTCTTCTCAATAGTTATAAAATAGAAAAAGTCGACACGAACTAATAATTAAAACTTGACGTTTCGGGATACTTCTCCCATTTTCAAAAGCCTAATAAAATCTTTAATGGATACCTAACAAATTTTTTTCTTTATTTATTTAAGGAGACCAAGGTTATGGTGT
>LQNS02278083.1:4753316-4783670 GCA_001587735.2 Parhyale hawaiensis | reverse complement strand
AGTAGGTCTAGAATAGAGTCATAATGCTCAAGCAACTGCGAGGTGGTTGAACGTTTATGGCGAAAGCCGTGTTGATTTGACGTAAGCAGGTTATTGCTCTCCAAATGATGTACAAGGTGTACAAGGTGCAATCTCAAAGTTCATTTGATTCTAACTGGGCAAATCCTAGAAAATATAGCGAGATTCACTTATAATAGTTTCCTGAGTATTTTGACTGCATTTAACACAACGAACGTATTGTTGCTGTAATCTATGCCCGACGTGAAGTCCTGAGCAAATGTTGCAAACACAGAATGTGAAATAGTCTCAAGCACATGCACGCTCACGAGGTAGCAGTACCGTATGCTTATTTAGACACGATAGTCGTGTTCCCAAACTATCTCTCGCCTACATGTACGGTACATACCCTTAGAAGTTATGCATAATATATGGAAATACTTCATAGGGGGCTACGGCGACAGAAAGCTGAGTCTAAATGCTGCGTTTGCATGCTGTAGTGAGTGAGGTCGTCTCCCAGCCAAGCAGGTGAAATCTTGCGATGCTCCGCTTGCGGCCGGTGTCAGCGTATCTAGCAATCACACCCCGCTGCGGATAGCAATGACTCCACAACTCTTGGGAGCTGCATGAATCTTCCGTCTCTGATGAATGATGACATAGCTCTGACAGTCTGCGGCCAGTTACAGCATTGGGGTCAACTCCTCTGGGGACTAACCGGCATAAATTTGGAGCACGAGCCAGTGCTCGTGGATCTCCCAGTTGTTGGGTGCGGTTAAGTTGACTTTAACTTTTCTGTACTGCAAAAAAGTTAATACACAGGTGTTGATTCAACTCAAATATACCTTGTGTTATGATGCACTGTGCTACCTCATACGTGCTGCATTGTAGTGTAAGTGCATGAAGTTAAAAAAATTGTAAGAATGCTACTGCGAATGCACATGTACTAAATAGCCTCTTACTATCTAATC
This sequence comes from Parhyale hawaiensis, assembly GCA_001587735.2. Classification (NCBI taxonomy): domain Eukaryota; kingdom Metazoa; phylum Arthropoda; class Malacostraca; order Amphipoda; family Hyalidae; genus Parhyale; species Parhyale hawaiensis. Next base: position 4,782,705 of record LQNS02278083.1, on the reverse strand, counting down.
ATAACACAGTTTGGTTGCATGTTACCTATAATTTTAGCTTTAATTTCAGCTAACTTTGCATCAGCAGCTGGAAGGCTGAATGTTTGAGTACACCTGCTTTATTGGCTGCAGTGTTCGTTACAAATGTGCCTCACCATTGAGCAGTGTCCAGCTGCGGTGAGTTCGGATCTTCAAACGCACATAAGTTGGCTGCAGCCAGGATCTGATAACGAGTGCGGAAATTACTTTTCCCATCCGATAATGAGGTCCATCGGCAAATATTGCTAAGTTTCTGTGCAACTATGGAAAGTTTTTACTTGCAGAAGAGAGATTCCCAGAGGGGAAGAAATTTTTTTACCTGGCGGTAGCGATTAGTTCTGGAGAGAAAACCGATAAGCGCACGAGTTTTCCGCAGGTGCAGATTGCTGGAGATAGAATTGCGGTCATGTCTGGAATGACGCTTGCATGTCTGCAGGCGAGCAGCAGCAAGCATTACGAATAGCATCACACTCTATTGACAGTGCTCATTCTCTGGTTAGAATGACAGTGTCGCCCTAGAAACATGATTGGCAATGATGCACAACAGTTATGCGATTCCACAGAGAGCACAGAGTAAATGATTAAATTTAGAACTTCTTCGGTTCTGATGCTCTTCCGAAAATATTTAGGTGCTAGATATGTCTGCAGAACCTAAACTCTACATTAATATTAAACTCGCATTTTTTTTAAACGAGGCTCCGCGAAAAAGTAAACTATCAACGATGAAAATCTTTGCAAAGAAATACAGTATCAGTATTCTGATCCTGTCGCAATTCGTTGAGGATGAACGCTAGACAGGTTTAGATCTTTGCTTGTTTATTTTTAAAACTGAAAATGCAGAATTTGTAACAAATTATATTTGAGATCAAATGCAGCCTACAGAAACCTGTATGAACTGGGTCACTGGGCCAGACTAGAGTATACACGTCTATCAAGTCTACTGCCTGCTAGTTTATTAGAAGACGCTGGAATCAAGTTATTAGTGCGGAAACTCCATGTGAACTTCTCGACTTGCTCTCGTGCTACCGTACATATTAATCACAGCTATTATCATACAGTGAAAACTTCCAATAATATTTTCAACTAGCCCGTGGCCATCAAACTTTAGTAGTCTCATGAGAGGTAGACAACCGAACGAACATTACCTCGGTCTAAAAATTGCATACAATGGATTGTTGAGCTTCAAGCGTGCACGTCTTTAATGTAATAATTGAATGTCAATATTAATCTGCGACGCCACCGAGTTCATAGTATTCTACAACTAAAAGCTGTGCAACGTAACTATCCTTTAAGGTTACACTTGGAATTGCAAAAGCCCTGTTACACATCACTTGTATATATATTTTTTTCATAAAGTTTAAAAAGTGAAAATAATTCTCTGTGACACCAACTTGAAAGTTATTCATTTCAGGCAATTTTCATTAACAGTAGACGGTCATAAGGTGCATGTAGGTCACAATAGAAAAGTAAAAATAACTGTGATATCTGCTCTCCTCCGTGTGGGCTAGAGCAAGTCGACATCGCTCTAGCACTGGGGCTCAGCCAAGCATCACTGATGCGGGGTGTTTGGTTGTGGATATGCAGTGGGCCTCTGAAAATTCTGTCGAGGCCAACAAGGCCATCGTTCTGCTTGTTCAGAACCGCCTTTACTGCGAAGGTCTGCTCAACTGAGAAAATGACAATGCGATTCTCATGGCTCGACTTTCAAATGATTGAGAGAGCCACAACGGCGCTTTTGACACCGCTATTGCATTCGAACTGTAAGCAGGCATTTTTCCACTCTTCTCAAGGTTCTTGTCCTCGATTATTGACAACCCTGGACACCGTGGTTTCAGAGATATTTTTTTCTACAGGCAAGCTCAGAAATTATTAGCCGTAATAAATTTCAAAGGCTTCAGTATTGTCGTTCAGCTTACAAACTGGAGCCTGCCTGAACGAGGTCAACCTTCGAGGCATTCAACCTCCCTCAGCTAACATGCGACTCTGAAGACAGCCATCCAACTTATTTTTTGCCGCTTGACAATATCTGATTTGTTGCTGCCTGCGTGAATGAGCGCATATATGTTACTGTTTCATGTTTCTATTGTAGTATAAACTTACTTCACTAAAATTACTTTTACTTTTTAAAGTTGCTCGCAAACAACTAAAAATAAAACGCAACAAGGCCTTTGCAAAACTCATTCTAAACGGAAAGAAGCAACGATGAGGTATGTTTACTAGAAATAAAAAGGTACTAACGTACAGCGTACTAAACAAAATAAGCAGAGCGAAACTACTGGTATCCACTGCGTTAGCGATATGACTTTGCCTAATGATCTAAAACGCTACATCCCGGATCGGAGAGCTTAAATGAATATTGCGTTCTAAGCTAAAAGTTTTACTGAACAATGATTTTATTGTCATTTTTATTTTACCCTTTAATGGAAAAATATGCGAAATTTGGTTTATTCCCAACTCTGTATTTTTTGCATCACGAATGTATGATGTATTAATTTTGATCATATATGAAACAACATGCTAAATCTTGTTATATATGTATTCATAGACACTTCCATGGAGAATATTTCAACAGATAAAAATTGTTTGAATCGTTCTATTCAGTCATTTACTTCCTATGACAAAAGTGCAGCCAATGTCACCTCAAGCCTTTATCTCACATCTATTTTCCTGCTGTAGATAGATACCTGATAAGGCTCATGGGTAACACGGCTGCAGTCGATCACAGCTCGTTACAACTATGGCGCGAATAACAGACGAATGATAGCGGCAAACGCCTCACTGTTCTTACTGCTGGTTAGGTCAGAATCCGAACAGTGGATGACGAATGTCAGAAACTCTGGCGCTGCAATCCCGAGATCGCAAGACACCTCCTTCCTTAGCAAGCGAACCTAGCACCCTGAGACAAAGAGCACAGCGCTCCAACCCCTCTGCCACTATGACTTTTGTTTAGAAGTTTGTGCATGTGATAATTTTCTACAAACACAATTTCTGACATTGGACAAAATACTCAAGTTCATTTCACTTGCATGTGGGTTTTCCAGAGGCTATAATCAGTACTCTGAGAGCCGGAGTGACAAAACGCTTAATATTTATTGGAGGTGGACCGGATATTCGCGGTTATGGACATTATTTTCAGATCTAGATCCTCAACTGCATGATAGGATACTGATAATTTATAGATATCAAGTTATATTTGAAAGGCTGATTAGATAGTATGAGTCAATGTCTCAGCCTTCAATACTCTACGGGTAACAATTGTTTTTAGTTCGGCCCTATATGGGCGCATATATACCCTAAGGTTGTAGCTGCTGTGGTCACTAGCTCGCTGCTACATCAGTTTGATGCTTTCTTGAGTCACTTCCATCCGTGTTTCGGTGTATTCGCGATAACGATGATCATGTGACTCTGAGAACGCTTACAGAGAGCGGTACTACAGCAGCATCAGCTGTTGCGTATACGTGGCAGCAGCATTTATTGCAAATGCATTTCATCAAAAGCATATCTAACGGATTGAAAATACTGGCGATCCTCCATTACTGCGGCATCCGCTCATGCGATCACCTATTAAGGCGGTAAAAATTGTGTTCCCGGTATTAGACGTATGCGACGCTGAATCCCTTTACGCGGTACCATAACGCAACTTTTCAGTTCCGGCATCACTGCTAATTACGTGCAAATTGAGCCAGCTACTCCACAGAGGAAGCATCGCTCTCTGCATTTGTGTGTAAAATAGACCCTGCAGCTGTGAATAATTCCAACACGAGTAGGGATAGACTAAGTATTGAAATTGTATAGTATCTCAACTTGTTTTTCAGTACATGAATTTTCTCCTGTTAAACTCTTAACTGCGTGACGGAGAGACGGACCAACATTGGAGCAAGCAAACAAGGGAGCAAGAGAGCAAGCAAGGGAGCGACCAACAACTGTGTTTTATTATATAGTAGATAATACTGCACCAGATCCTACTTAGGGAACGCAATTGCGATCACCTGCGCTTTTTGATCAGCTTGTAGTTACATTTTTCATAATATTCTCCTATAGTAGGTTTTATAGTTATTACCCTGTCTCTTCGTGATTTGTATCAACAATCCGCATCGGCAATACTCGGATACTGAAAGCAAAACTTTGCATAAGCAAATGGTAAAAATCAGACATCAGAGCCCCCTGCATTATAGTTAATCGACAAACGGCGAGTATGTACATATGTAGTGTTGTGTTGGCAAACAGTTGAATTTTGAAACTCTTGAGACTGCACTTTCAGCGCAGGCTTTATTATCACCAGTCTTTCTTTTAATTTGAATCTATTGAGGCGATATATGAAGTAGCAATGCAGCTTTTATAGTGACAGTACGTATGGGAATAATTTTTCTCAACAAGTTGAAGTTCTGTTTAATGGCAAACACCCATCAGTACTGTTGAAATTTTTGGTCTAAAAGTTTACAGTTTACAGAAAATTACTGGGATCAAATAAAAAAAAACGCTTTGAGATGAATATCAACCCAGTCTCCAAGCTTCGTGATGGAGTTAAAGTGTCGAGTTGGATGTGGGATTGTGGTTGTCAGTGAACTGGAAACGAAGTCTTCATCTTTAGGATACAGCAAAGTGCGCGCTGGGCGAGTTCCACGAATGATAACGCAGGAACAAAACGACCACCGATTGGATGTCTGTTGAGGCTCTCGTTCATTGCTGGAAAAAGTGAATTGTGAATGGTGGTTACTACATAGGAAATGAAATTCTGGCTCACAAAAGTCGCTCGTTTTAATGTTGCCACTTCTGTCTTTGTAGCACTTCAACTTTTTGAGTTGAAAAATAGAAAGTATTACATCTGGAGCGACCGTCGTAATATTGAATGCAAAATTAAAATTAAAAATGGTTGCCGCAGTCCGAGCACATTTTTTAATTACAAATGCAAACGTTGTGCCTTTCTTCTAAACATTCTCATCGTTCATTGTTTAAATCAGGTCTTCAGATAACTTAGTTGGTGATGTTAAGATTTCATCGAATGACCCGGTAAATTACCTAATTAAAGTTGAGCTAAATCTTTCTAGCTTCATTTGTCCAGACTTCCCACATGTTGGCTGATTTCGCAACTTTGTATGAACTTTCAAGCGTTAACTTTGATTCCGTAACTCTTGAGACTACCGAAAACTCAAATTTTTTCTCCGTAAAATAGAGTTTTAGGACGTCTCAAGCTTAATCTGGCTGCTACTGACACTTGTAGCGCAATTATTGAAACTAGTGAAATTAACGTTCCTATCTTGAGCATCAGATAAGTCAAGCTGTACAATGGGTGTAGCCTAACTTGTCTTTGCCGGTCCAATCGATGTCATGCTTGGTAACGTTGTCATTCGCACGCTGCCTTGTGGATCGTGTTAACACTGAAAAGCTAAATCAGTCAGTAGCATATTTAGAGCAACGCGAAGTAGATGACGAGACGATAAGAATACTATGGTAGAAATGGTGATTACTCGTGCATAAATCCAATGATTACTTGACGCTGTTGTTTAAATGTTGTCATCATGCCATTTTCTGCCATTTTTGTTCTTGAACTGTCACATATGCTGATGTATACATACGACAACAGTAAGCGTAAATCATAAATTTACTGAAAATTAATCAGATGTCTCTTTCCATGCATAAAAAGTTTATTGTGGATGTGTCCGCGAACTATATCTCATTTAAATTCACGCTGTACAGTACATAGACGTCACCCAGCCACCACTGCTGTGGCCAGACTTCAAACCTGTGTTCGCTGGGAGAAGCAGATGAGTTTTCTTTCACTCTCTCTTTTCGTCCTCCTCAGTCGCTATAAAACGGGACTTTTTCCCACGCTCTCGAGTCGCTCGTCCGCTCTCTCGGTGTCGAGTTACAAGCCGTGTCGTGCAGGTTTTTAGCGTCCGACAGGTTCTGGCGCCGCCGACACATTTTGTCTCCCTTGTCTCACTTTACGCTGCCATGCAACAAAACTTCACAAAGTCGTGCCATGGATCAAGCTCAGCTCGAATTAGCTACTGGCGATGCCCAATGAGTTTCAGTTTGCAACGCTAAAAACAAGGAACTTTGTTTTGAGTTCATTGCCTCTAGCCAGTACTCTATGGTTCAATTTAACGAAAAAGGAAGGGACGGTATTCGGTAATTAAATGGGTGACTGTTAAATATTTCTGTCAAAATATGGGCCCCGAAGAACAAGTGCATTGTTTTTGTTAGATGTGAGGGCTCCACGCAACCATTTTAATATCTAAGAAGAGTAGCGAGATCGGTGATGCACTTGATGTCGGTACAAAAGCTCACGTGAAAATGCCATGCACTTTAACAGTTGCTGCAGCGTTACAGTACAACTACAGTAGTTAGGTGCGTAGCTGGTGACCGCGAGCTTTGGAAGGCATTTGCTAGATCGCACACAGCTCGCGAGCTCTTGCATTTATATTATCGAGTTTGCAGCACATTAATTGGACGCACACCTCAGAAAGGAAACACCTATGGTGCTAAAAACTATGCCGTTTTGAAATTTAGATATATATATATTTTAATTCAAAAGAACTAATTTTCCGTGATATGTAGCTTCCGCACTAGAAATACTATTTCTGGTCATGCATTGTATTTTTTTTTGCACGGGACATATGTTCTGATTGTGGAGGTTACTTTACTTTATGATGGGAATGAAAATGCTCTTCGGTACATTCGGTCCGTACGTACCATTGGGTTAAAACACGTCTTTCGGTGTCGTTAAATCATGTTGCTGTAATAAATGGCCTATAGAAGTAGCCGTCTCCTGGTTCATAAATAGATTGAATTGTTCTACGAGCGGAGTTTTATCTTTCTATTATTGTCAAGTTTCTGTAATAAGTAAATGATTCGTACACTAGGCATAATACTTACATAACTATACGCAGATGCTTCAATTCACCACAGCTGGACCATCCTCATTTTCAGCTACAAATATTTATGACCAAACTAAAATAACCACATGCAACCTATCGAAAAAAGTGTCGTTATGTTCTGATATTGTTTAAAAAAGAATTAAATAAAAACTAAGCAAATAAATATGACATTTGGCAGATTACAAATCAATATGACAAAAACACTTTCTACATGAGGAGGTTCATGTTGTTATTGAGTTACCTCCAAGAAGGCGGAGTTTGAATACCACCCTCTCTGACCGCATGGAGGAAATAGTAGTGGTGCTTCATCCTACTGGCAAGTATTGCAGGCCCTGGTCCAGGTTACCTCCTAAGTGGGGCCGCGCCACAATCGGACCTGAGGAGGTTCATAGCATCACCTGCGAGCTGTTGTGGACAGACTTTCGTTCCATGCTGTAATTATTATGGCAGACATCTGTATTTAGTAATTACCTCCGCCAAGGAAGATGTGATTTCGTTAGGGTTGGTCTGCCTGAGTGTTTGTCTGTCATCAAGATAACTCAAAAAGTTATGGGCGGATTTCAACGAAATTCACAGGAATTGTTAGGTAGGTATGTTAGGAGGAACAGTAGATTAACTCTTGGTGAAGATGCGTTTGTTTGTTTGTCTGCCTCATTTTTCTTATTGGCATAACTCAAAAATTATGGACGAATTTATATGAAGTTTGCATGAGTTGTTAGGTATATTACGCAGCGTAAATGACAAAATCTTGTGCTGATCTGTTTGTTTGTCGCTGTGCTTGATTTTATACTGGTTAGCACAAGAACTCAAAAAGTTACGAATGGATGCTTATAAAATTTTTGGAAATTATTAATAAGGTTAAAAGGCAAAATTTATTAAATTTTGGTGATGATCGGTTGGTCCGTTTGTGTGTTTGACTTAATGTTTGTCAGAATGTTTATTAGCAGCATAACTCAAAAAAAGTTATGAACAGATCTTTGAGAACATTACAAAAACTCCTAATAGTGTCAAAAGGTACAATTGATTCAATTTTGGTGCTGATATAAAGAAAATTATGGTTTCAGAACGTATTTCAATTCTTCGTACCGTGCCTTGCTTGGAGGAGGTATGTGTTCCAGAGTTCTCTAGTGGTCTATACAGTATACTATACAGTCTTCATAGCATCTGTGGTGATAAAATAATCTGTTACGGTCAAAATAAATGTTAAAAGTATGTGAGTTTTTAAATCAAATACTAAGACTATTTAGGCAGCTATAGCTTCCAGTTAACACAGCGTTATTTAGAAACCTATTTTTTCAATGTTTGTCACCCATACTCAAGCAGAGCATCCTCTAGCTCAGTGTGCAGATGGTATTGCACCTCCCTCAGCTATAAGGGCAGTTTGAAAGCACTCAACTTTTAAAAGAAATCCGTTGAGCTCTGGCGCGTTGCTTTTAACGACGTATTCCACAGATTAATGAATGTGGCAAGGTATTACAGTGCAAGGCTGATATTTGCTCAAAAGTGCACTGTCTCGTAGTCAGGAGCAGGAAATGCGCCTTGAACCTTAAAACCAGAATTGAAACCTACAACAACTCGTTAAAAAAGCCGTCCGTAATTAATGGCCGTGGCTACAAACGATGCAACATGTGTCTGCTATGGCTGCGCATATTGTCGCCTGACGGAGGCCAAGCACTGAGGCGTAACAATGTCTAAAATGCAAGTCCACTTCGACACGTCCCTGGTGTGCTTGTAACCTAGAAAATAAGTTACATTCTCTAGTGTACCATGTAATGTTTCAATAAGTTTCCTGTAATGTTTCCATGAGTACTAAATAAAGTTTGTTATTAATAATTACAAAATTACTCAAAATTATTAAACATCAATTTATGTGACAAGTTAGGGTACAGTACGAAGTAGCTGTGATGTCCATTTGCAAATGCTAGAGAAGTCACTCTGCCGTGAGGTCAATGCTGCTCCCATTCCATCACCGCTAGCCATCTTACGGCAGACGCCTGCATCGCATTCTTCCAACGCTTGATCGATTTGCTTTCTTCTCTTTAGAGCACGGTTCGTTAGCTTCTAAAGCAATGACGCAAGGAAGTTCATAAGGAAAGCCTACCAATCTTGGAAATGATCAGTACAAGAACCTAGAGCATTTCTGTCGGATTCTCTGGCTGCTATAAGTCCTGCTTAGACAGGCCGTCGGATGGAGTGAGGGGCTCCTCACAGAAACTTCGGTACTTCACGATGTCATCGACGAGACTAAGCCCATTGCAATATATTCGTAATTTTGTCGTTAGTTCTTGTTTTTTCCCGCTAAAATCTGTCAGTGAGACACGTCTTCTCGTTCCGGCGCAAACTTGCCTCATTGTAGTCGGGGTAATTTGCTTGGTCTCATTGGAGGGCGTCCAGAGCTTTAGTGTTGGACTTGGAGAGTCAGACGCTTCAGAGAAGCCCTTGAAATGTGCTCGACTGCACGGCCTTTTAAGAGGAGACGTGGGGACGCTAGAGTCGCTCCTGCCTGATCTCGCTCTCTCAGATGAAATGCCGGTAAGTAAACTTCACGTGTTGTACAAAGTGGCTTATATCGTTGTGACCTCTCCATTCTGTCTTTGAGTTACGGAAGAATAACTCCAGAATTTAATACCGTTTGAAAACACGACGGCAGTTTTTTTATTTTCAGGACTCTGCTGACTCGTGTACAGTTGCTTATTCAAATGACGCTTGCACAGTTGCTTTTTCAAATGTATCCTTGCGACAATTTTCCTCCGGTTGGTCTGACATCTAAACTAACTTGTGCAGTAGAAATTAAATGTTTTCTTGTGAGCAAAAAAATAAAGGCTGAACCAGAGCATCATTTGTGCCTTTAAAGCTGTGAGCTCGCTAAGTACTACAAGATGCAGTTTCCAGCATGTACGAAAGAAAGCATCAATTAGCTTTCACTATGATTTTAGGCTAAAAAAGAAAAACCGCTAACGTTATTGTTTTAACTAGATATGGGCAGTCAAAAGATAAATTACTAAGAAAAAATTCTTATTTTCAGAATATTGTACATTCGAATTAGGCTTACGTTGTGAGGTGATATTTTTAAACATGGCGTACAGAGCTAATTCATGTTTTTGTGATATTGGCCGTTGCTCCTCCAGGCTTTATTATCGTGTTCTCAGTACTAGCAATAGCAGTCTGACGTCATTCTAAACAATGTATTTCCATAATCTTGTTTGTAACTCAGCGAATAACGTATAGTAACTGAGCACCAGGTCTGCCGTTGATACATTATACCTTGTCAGTAATGAAGCATATTAACGACTTGCCATTCTCTGCCTCAACATTTTATAGTGTAATTTCTGATTCCTGTGCCTTTTTACGTTTTCAACTAATAAATTTTTCATTCCTGAGCTCAGCTCTGAGTCATTTTCAAACCAAAAACTAAATTTAGGACTCAGCGTCGTTGAAAAGTTGGCAGGAGATCATCATTTATCTCAAAGATGCAAATACCTTGAGCATTGCTCTCGGTAATTATTAGTAGTTTGCTTGTGTGCAGTTTGTACCAGAGAAATGCCCATGATGTAACACACATTAGCACATTGGCAGTTCGGCACCTCACAATCCGCATTCGATTTTTTGTGGCAGGTGAAGTCAAGGAGGCGGAGATTTCTTGTGTTTCCGGACGGCTCGACTCTGACGCTGAGCACAAGCCTGGACATTCCTGTGAGCAGCATCAACTCCGGCAACAAGGGTAAGTACGTTAGTATATCTAGCGCGGAGCAGCCAACAGATTATAGATTACATACATGCAGGGACTGGTCAGCTATCGTGTTGTCTAATGCCGGGGCCGCACTAGGCATTTACTCGGACAACTTGATGCAAGGATGCGAGACTCGGACGTTATTTACGCTACGGCATCTACGCTACCAATTTTAAGTATGTATCGAAACGCAATGCGAACTACACATCCGAGCAACCAGTTGTGAGTAGATATGCATATGTGGTCCCGACATAATGGAGGGCCACACTGACCCAAAAGTTGCCCGGACACTCAACTTTTCGCTTTGAAGGCCACATTGCCGTGACTACATCTTAAGCCTGGTGCTCACGTAGCAACTTTTGTAGAGCCTAGAAGCCACTCACTAATCCGGCACGGCTTGTGCATGCCCGGAACTTAACTGAGTAAAAATTGTCAAAAATCGCAGTCGCTATTGCAATTTCTTATAGGTACCATAGCAAGTGGTACTGATGAACTTTTAACTGTCTCTCCTATTTATGAGCAGTGTAAGTCCACACAGACTGATATTTTTCAGAATTAGTGCACGATGTTTATAGACGACATGTTGAAGTCACGGCCACGACTACGCAGTCGGTGAAGTTGATCGAATTAGCTCTAGGCTGATAGCGGCAACGAAAGTTGTTACGTTTGCAACGGGCTTCACATTACTAAACGCCGGTACCCACATAACAACTTTCGTTGCCACTAGCAGTCTAGAGGCAACTCAACTAATCCGACTGCTTAAGTGTAGCCGTGACTTCAGCATGACGTCTGTGAACACCGTGCACTAATTCTTAAAACACCAATTTTTGTGGACTTACATTGCTCATAATTAGGAGCGATCGTTGAAAGTTCAGTATTTTCACTCGCTATGGTGTAAAAATTACAGTAGCGACTGAGATTTTCGAGAAATTTCTAAACTATTGAGTTTTCCGCAAGATGAAGCCGTACCGCGGCTACGTAAATGGATTAGTAGAGTTGCTGCTAGGTTGCTAGTGGCAGTGAAAGTTGTTACGTGGGCACCGGGCTTTACTCACTCAGAAATAGGATAGCGTAAAAGCTGCTCAAAACAACTTATATTTTAGATAGTAATTCCTTGAGCTTGAGCTCGATGCAAGCCAATGCCTTTTCGCATCAACCTAATCGGATGTGGAATTGTGTGGAGGTACAACTTTTTCGTTAGTGTGCGCTCCCACCATTAGGTTTATTAGTCAATTTTTGTACTGAAGACTGATGATTTAGCGTTCAACTTCTGCTGCTTCATCTGGGCGTGGAGACAAGTGCAGTGCATCAGGACGTTTTGCTTTAAAAATGTAGGTAGTTTTAGCTATGCAGTTTTCCATTTTTACTCTGTAGGATATTTCTGTCGCAAGCCTCATAGAAGCAATAACATTCACAACACTACGTATTCTGAACAAAAATACAAGCAGACGAAGCAGTACTCATTTTCAGCTTAAGCAGTGTATTCAATACAGAAAATTCTATAGATTCACGTCGTTAGCGTAAAAATTTATTTTTGAATTGCATTGGTACTGCAGAGTTATGTAGCAAATACGAAAATTGGTGTATTTAGTGGTTCTTGCCTAATTCATGTTACAATAATGCAGACAACGTTAGAACTAGGCTCTGTTACTTCATTTTTTTAGTCATATAAAAGCGCCTCTTCTAATCATAATTAAGTGCTATAATTTGGAATTTCGCCTTAGCGAGGCATTTTCAGTAGTGTTACTTGCTTTTGAGGAAACCTACGCGAAGGATTGGAAAATGTGATGAATTTAATTTACACATAGGGTAAACTTTCCCGTTCGCTGGTTGAATCTATCCTATATGATTGCTTACTCTAGCTATGCACAAACCTATCCGTCCAGACGAGTTATTTTTGCAGCATCAATATAATCTACATGACTTAACGTAACCTGGCCCAGCCGACCTCAAAGCTTGTGTTAATATGCGCAGTTCTCCTCAGCCGCTTACTTGCTGACGATGCGAAGTACAGCACATACTGTGTCCGCTAAGAACAATGATGCCCCGTATAATGAGATAAAAAACTTATTCCTTTTTAATTAAGCTAATTATCTTACAGTAGTTGTGTTGCAAAAATGTTGATCATAGTTTATGAATGTTGCGGAATTGATGCAATCAATCCACTAAACAATTGCACTATACCTTCTCAATTTCCCATTAAATTAGCGAAGGAAAACTTATTAACCGAAGCATACAAGTAGAGAATACAGGTATAGATTTTTTTTCCCAAACCAAGAATCGTCTTGAAAAGTCAATCATATTTTTGTCAGTATTTTAGGAGACCCACTGTACTGTAAAAATCTTGTGAAACCACATCAGGATTATTAATGACTGTCCTTTGTGGAGCTTATAATAGTTTTGAGTAACAGCTAGAAGTTCCAAGTTTTCCACTTACATAATAATGTTAGCCAGCATTAATCCATTGAATTGGGGTCCACTTTGTATGCACTGTTAACGAAGTTGCGATAACTGCTGCCGTTGTCTCGAGGTAACATCACTGTGTGTGTGTGTGTCAGCGTCCACGAATTAATACGATTTATTTGGCAGGCAGAAATACCCTTTGATCATATATATGTTTCGCAGAAATGAACTGGATCTAAATACTTTGTTTTACTTCCTCTTAATATTCTAAAACTCCAGTCGGGCATGTTAAGAGAGTCGTTGATTCAGTACAACAGTCTAGAAATAATTTCACTATCCGCCAATACGTATGCCTTTGCTTCTCAGCTCGAGGCAGAGCTCACTTCCATTTGTGTCCTTTCTTTATGTTACAGTTTTGGGCAAGTCTCTAGAGTACAAGTTCGTCATCAAGCTGCCGTCAGAAAAACTGGTATTTACCGGTTTAAAGAGTGTTTTCAAATTTCCGAAGGGTTCAAAAGGCTCAGTAAAAGGCTATGGTTCACCAAGACCGGACTCAGTAATCTACGGACCTTCTATATCGGGCCATTTCGGTCAGTATGATATGCCTCACCCATCCATCCCTGAACCTGCCCCCACTTACGGGGAGCCCGAGTCTAGCGAAGGCGATGGAAGCTCATACAGTAACCTAAGGAAAGAGCTAGCAGGGCGGCCACCTGGCTACACACATCCAAAAGTAGAAGACATCCACTCTGAAGAGGATGGAACACGTGAAGGAGCTGTAGGATCATACAGTAATGTCCACACGGAATCACAAGAAGCTCCTTCGGATTATTCCCGCCCAGCAGCAGAAGATTTTCATCAGTCGCAAGAAGCAGAGTCTAGTCCTGACCCTGGAAGTTCATATAGCAGCCTCAGGAAAGATATAGATGGAAGACCTCCCAGTCGCATTCGTCAAAATGACAAGAAAGTTAATACTCAGCAAGACAATTCAAATCATAATGCATATAAAGGGCTTGTAGCAGAGACTCATCCTTGGTCGTCGTGGAACAATCAGTCATACAACAGAGCTACAGAAATGGAAGATCAAACTGCGTGGCAGCAGCCACCGAATGACCTGCCAGCGAAGGATATTAACGTCATAATGTCTCCTCTGGATCATCAGAGGCTACTGGGTTTCTTATCAATTGAGCGGACTTTTGACAGGTAAATGTAAATTTATGAAATCAAGCATATAAGCAGGAATGTATACTCGTATAATTACATCCTACAGGAATTTCATGAATATTTAATGAACGAAATTATGCTTTTTAGAATAGGCAATTGTTACCCCGTTCATAAATTTTAACTGTTTTTTTTTTAACATTGTGGTATTTAATACCTTAAATAAGAAATTAATGTCTTTTCATAATTTTCTTGCTGCTAATTTTCTTACATGAACCGTCAGCTATAGCTTATTAGATAATTGGAATATCTCAGTACTGAACCTAGAAGTAACAATTTCGTTAACATTCATAAAGAACCATTGCAGGTATATCAGCAACTTATATAGGGGATCGTTTCCTTATTATTAAAGTCTCAAGAAATACATGGGACTCTTTCAGGAGTGTTGTCAAAATTTTTCACCGCAAATTTTAAAAGCTTTCAAAAAGATCAGTTTCATTTTTCAGTTATATTATGAAATGACGTGTTGCATTTCATTTTACCCTGCAGTAATAATCAAAATTTCACTTCATGGTAATGATATAGCCCCTCTGGCTTATCACATAGAGTGACAACAGTCTAGTAAGATCTGGTCATCATTAGCCATGCATTTCCGCAGCATTGGTCTGCCCGGCCGTTGGTGCGTTTTGAAAGCGGTGTGCGAGGTCGCCGCTGAGCCCCTCACAGAGTTCGGTCTGCTCGGGCAAATGATCAACTTATTCTTGGCGTAAGTGCTGTGATTCTGCTGTAATCTGCTCCTATTGCTTTAGGAATTAGCTTAAATAAGAAATTATTATTACCCTAGGTAAGCACTTGCTGCCACTTACAAGAGTAAAAAAAAAATGGACGCGGTTTTCTTTACTCCTGCGGGTAAGTCGGAAACAGCTACATGTGTCCAAGTCTGATTATATCAAATATTTAGGTGCCGTTGGAGTAGCTACTCCAAGAGCTCCACGGATTGGTTAAGGGCGAGGTTGTGAATCGGGCTATTTCTTGTCGAGTCTTTGTTTGTTCAAATCTTGACGTATCATAGAAGACGAATTTTATTGAAAACATAAAACAAAAATACTCATTATATAAAATGATTTAGATCAGCCATGGGACACACGATACCTCGACTGTCCACTCCTCTCAAGTGAGGATGATAGCAAATCAAATTGATTAATCCCTTATGAAATTTGCTCCATTCAACGTACCGACTTGGAGCAAAAAAGGTAAGCTGTTCTTGGAGACGCAAGGATTGTATCTATTGGCAAGAAACACGCAAGCGTAAGCTCTGGCCAACGGTAAATTGAAAAAAATATTTTAGCTAATATTAGGTCATTTTGCTGTCTCAAGCTTCAATTATCGTCGTCCACAGTTGGTATATTTCTATACGAATTTGTCTTTCTTGCTGATAAACACATTTCTTGCATAACCGTGAACCGTTAATTTTTTGTTTGAGGTCTTTCTCTTGTCTAAAAAAGATTTTATCGAAGTTTAATCTATGTTCCATCAGCCTCACTTGCAAATTTCAGTGGACAGGCAAGGTGCCGTGTTCGTGTAATTGGCACAAAAAGCATAAACTATAAAGAGCTATAAAGCACAGACTTAGTTCGCATTCGTGTCCATTTATGCAAGCCACCTCTCTGAAATTTAATTCCTATAAGTTACGAACTCTTTTGACTTTTATTTGATAGTTAGTGTCTGGTGAAACAAGTCGGAGCTCTTGCAATACCTTTGCCTGGTAATGAATACCAGTATTTACAATTTATGTTTTAAATTGTACTTGTGTTGCAGCTTGCAAAGGCTCTCCGTTCGCATTTGCCAGCCACTATAAATACATCCCCCCAAAAAACTTTGGTTATTGCATCACTTCTTGCAAAAATGTAAATCAATGTATGATATCACGAGAGACCCTAGCTTTACCGTCGTCTTAAGATGTATGGCTAAATTGTCTACAACTGCAGTTAAGAAGCGTTCGATTTGCCATACTTAACAACAAACCGGATGAAAAAGTATCCTTGACTACGTTTGCGACTACAGTGCCTTTGCACCTGTGATATACCAGAGTTTCGAAAATCTTAATTCCTAGATAGTGTAAGTGTAGTTTGGGCAGTAGAAATGGAATATGTTTTACAACGATCAAGAAAAAAACAGATTTACGTGCATAATAACTCCCCAGATAAATTAAAAATAAGAAAAGAAGTCAAGAAGTCACGTCTACTGCTAAAGCTTCCCGTGCTCTGGCAAAATCCGACTTATCGGAGAATAACGTCTTTAATTCCTCACGTTTCATTTCTGTCAGGGCTGGCTATGGCGATGGATCCCCGGCTCTGGTGGAGTACATGATAGCAGAAGAGATCGGCTACATGGACGGCTCGTGTGACCGCCACTTCGGCACCTGTCGTGCAGACCTGGAGGAGCTGCTGTCCACCGGTGCGGCAGTCTTGGGGGTGGGGCTGGTGTCTGCTGCTTAAGGAGCACACCTGACGAGACTTCTGCATGGATTTGTCTTCGGCGCAATCGGGCTTCATACGTAAAATCTAATCACAAACGTGGTCGCTGATTTGTCAGAGGGCAATTGCAATATTTACGATGAGGCACTTAGTTGCCGTAGCACTGGAAAATAAGATTCCACGGTATGTACGATTGATTGAATTTGAAGTTCTTTGGATGGTCTACAGATGGTATTAAAATGCGCGCTGCCTGTAGTGCGCGGAGGCGTTGCTGCACTCAGTAACTGTATCAAGCCAAGCCCTATATTTTGTTTTGACAAGCTCTCACCGAAATGTGTCGGTAGCTCATTGGCATATTTTCTCATTCTATTGTTTCTGAATTCCCCATTGGGATATTCTGGCAATCCCTATCTTTGTTACAAAATCCTGGGCCACACGCTCCCAGGGTTTTCCGAATGACTTGTCTGCATGGGATGTTCCCTTTGGCTGCAGTTCCTGCTAATGAAGTTAATTTATAAACTTGTGTCGTATTGATAGGGTTTCTTGCCATAACTTTCACCCTATAGGGTTTCAACTTCTAAAATGCGCCCGCATTCTATTAGGGTGAAGCGTTTTTTCAACTTTTCGGTGTTCGGTTTTACACTAGTGTTGAAAAGTTGTGGAGGTGTATGAAAGCGATGTGTGCAGAATTTTATAACCCTGGCTCGATTCCTTTATGATTCGAGGGTCGTTTAAAAATTTCAAAGATACGAAAAAACATGTATTTGGAAAAAAACATACATATGAAAAATTTCCCATAAATCCATTTTACCTGTTTAGGAGTAATCATCATAAAATGTCTTTGGAATATAAATATGTTCAAAACTTCAAAGCTCCAATTATCATCTTCCTGATTCCAGGGTCAAAAGAAAATTTCAAAAAACGAGAAAAAAAGCATATATTTGAAAGATTCTCTAAAAAACAATAATAATATATATTGTCGCTACTTGGGGGTTGCAATAGGTAAAAAACTATCATAAAAATGTCTTTAGAATATACATTTCAAATTTTACAATTCTATCTCATCAACTTCATTGTTTGAGGGTCTCTCTAACAATGACAAATTTTCCTACAATCACGATAATAGTATCATACATATTCTATTACCAAATATGATGTTTTTTATAAAAAATTGTTTTCAGTGCCATTAGGGTCAATTATGATCATTGTTAGCTACTTTTTCGCTTGTGATTCCGGGTAGTAAATTGTACAGCTCTTAGTTTATTTCATGTATTGTGACACTATCGCACCACACAAATAATAACCCAGAACTCACCACAAGGAAGTGGCTGTACGTCGAGTTCCGCTCCACCCATCCATATTATTGAGGCCAATCATTGGAACGAATATTCTTTCTTTGTTCAAGCCTAGAAAGTTTTTTCCTCCCTTCTAATTCACTTCGCATTAGTCCGTCTCTTACTTCCATCCCCACGACAGTGGAAAAGGTATCTGTCACCATTTTAATGCATCTCTCCACTGCCTGGGTGTGGTTGCAGGACGACATTAGGGTTGTTAGGTCGGCTGATCCCCTCTGGATGTCAGTGAGATCACTCGACTGATGCTTTGTCTCAGGGGTTTCTGCCAGTTGGGTGGTTTGCCAATTGATCGTATAATGATACTCAAGGGAATATAATAGCAATTCAGGCAGCAGGGTAGGGTGTAGGGTACTCTGCACACAGCAAGAATCTTTTGCTTACTATGATATATGATATGAATGCTGTCATTCAAAAACTGTGAATCAATAGGATAATATCAGCTGGAACAGCTGGACCAACCTGAGGCAAGTTAAACTGCCTGAATTGCTGTTCGATTCCCAAGAGCATCATTTTATGATTAATTGGCAAACAACCCAACTGGCAGAAACTTCTGAGACAAAGCATCAGTCGAGTGATCTCACTGACATCCAGAGAGGATCAGCCGACCTACCAACCCTAATGTCATCCTGCAACCACACCCAGGCAGTGGAGAGATGCATTAAAATGGTGACAGATACCTCTTCCACTGTCGTGGGGATGGAAGTAAGAGACGGACTAATGCGAAGTGAATTAGAAGGGAGGAAAAACTTAATAGGCTTGAACAAAGTAAGAATATTCGTTCTAATGATTGGCCTCAATAATAATGATTGGCCTCAATAATATGGTATAGTGGATGGGTGGGGCTGAACTCGACGTACTACCACCTTCTCGTGTTGAGTTCTGGGTTATCATTTGTATGGTGCGATACTGTCACAATACATGAAATTAACTAAGAGCTGTACCAGGTACAACCGGGAACCACAAGCTAAAAGTAACTAACAATGATCATAAATAATCCAAATGGCACCCAAAACAATTTTTGTATGAAGAACATAATGATATTTGGTAATAAAATCTGATGCAATTATCGTAATTTTAGGAAAATTGGTCATTTTTATAGATACCCTCAACATGGAGATGATGAGATAGAGCTGTAAAATTTGAAATGTATATGCTAAAGACGTTTTTATGATTATTTTTACCTATTGTGACCCCTAAGTAGCGACAATATATATTATTATTATTTTGAGGAATTTTTCATAGATATGTTTTTTCCCGTATTTTCGAAATTTTCTTATTACCCTCGAATCATGAATATGATGAGCTAGAGCTTTGAAATTTTGAATATATATGCTGACGAAATTTTAATGATGATTTTTACCTACTGTAACCCCTAAGCAGGCAAAACGATTTTACTTTAATTTTTCATATATGTGCTATTTTTTCGTATTTTTGAAATTTTCAAACGACCCTCGAATCATGAAGGAATCGACCTAGGGGTCTAAAATTTTGCACACATCATTTTGATGCACCCCCACAACTCTTCTGCACTATTGTGAAACCGAACTCCAAAAAGTTGAAAAAACGCTCCACCCTATTATACATACTTACCCTTGTGCTCCGTGAGGAGGGCCGCCATTAGTGGTAAACGACCCAACTCATGGAAGTCCTACCTGCTCTCGGTTGGGAGCAGGAAGAAAGTAGCACGGAAGGGATCCTCCGTATGAGTATTCCTTTCTTCTGTCTTCTTCTGCTTTCTTTTTCGTTTCTTTTAGATACTTTGCTCCTTATTTTCCTGGCAGTATATGAGCGCACTGGCTACTCTGAGCCCAATAGAAATCACCTGAGTTCGCATAAAACTCGAGATCTTCAGGCAAAAAAGCCGAGATAAAAATGACTTAGAATCCGGTGGGATGCGACCAAGCTTTGCTTCACTAGCAATCCATTTGCTGCTACTACTAGTACCTATTTGTAAATATATTTATAGAACGGTATGAGCTCTTCAGCTTATTTCTCATAAGTTTAGCTAAATATTTAAGTGCGTTCACTTGAAGTCATTTGAGTGAGATGTTCAGTATCACATGATCGATTCAAAACTTCGGCATTATTTTAATGCCAAGGAGAAGATTTGAGGAGGGCTGCGTAAAGTGCATTTGTTGCGAGGCCCCTTGGTCCCATGTGTGGTATAGTTACTGCAGCTCTACACCCAACTGTGGCCTCTTCTTGGGAGCTTGTCAAATATTATGGCATTAGAAAATATTTCTCAGCGCCCGAAAGCAAATCTTGAATGTTGGAATTCAGGCGCTCTACTCCTCATGGACTTTACGGCTAAGAAGAATGTCATGATACAAATACACTAAAACTGACTCCGAGAGAATATTCTTTAGCTCGCTAAAGTGATGAAATGTGAACCCCTTTTCTACTACTGCAAATTTGATGCCATTGGGTCACTTTCACACTGCTATGTAAGTTACGCAAAAGAAGTTTTCAAGGCACTCTACTTGCAAACTAGGCTGTACAGGATGTTCAATACACTTTGAGCGTACATTTGTTTTCTCTATCCTATGGATATTTATATGGACTTTTGCCGTCATCTGTAGATGGCTTATTTCAACCGTTACTACAAAGCTTAAATGATTAAACCATGCCTACTAATGTTGATAATAATATGGTGAACATTATCCACTAAGGGGGATTTATTATGGTAGAGCATATAGCCTGAAGAAGTTTTTACTTTATCAAGTTTTATTTTCAAGAATTTTGGCAAAAAACTGTAGCTACTGAAGCTCTCGCAGAAACCTGTATCCCGCACCATAGCACATCCCGCAACAGCAGGTGCCAGGCATTCAACGTCGCTCACAGTATACTTTGGAGGAGCCCTTACACACACTGCGGACACACGGTGGAGAAACACAGAGAAATATCTAAGTAGTCCAAGTATTATTAATGATTTACATTCAATAAGGCATATCTAAACTGGAGTCTGATTAGGCTTACCAATTTAGAGGTAGTTATGAACGTACCGCAACAGCAGTTTATCCTCGCTACTTTGGCTGACGTGCGGTTGTATCAATGGAAGCAGAACTATACCGCGTGTGGCTAATTAGCAAAGACAGCTGCGACAAGTGTCCTATTTAGAAATTAATTTATCGCGGAATTGCAGTGATACCGAACAAGCAGTTTGAGAGGCAATACTCTAGAGTTGTCTAGCAAATACCAAAGTCAGAGAAAAGAGGCGAATAATAATGTTAAACAGACTAATGCAGGGATGCATTTTGTGAACTAAATCATTCGTCTCTAGGGACTCATGAGGAACAAGATTACGACATGACCTCAAGCAATCGAAGCATTGAGTGGAGTTAGGCGACACCATGGAGAACGTGGCGTCAAATTGGAGCAATTCAGTGGCCTCATTGGAGCGCGTAGCGTAACGCTGGAGTGACCCAAGTGCGTCGTAGCTCAGAAGGTCGCTTCCAAAAGGACACTCAAGGAAATTGCGAAGCGACCATTAAAAAATCCTTTTCACGACATCAGACACTGATATGAGAAGTGTGAGCGCATGTCTACATTAGAGAAAATCCAGTGAGTGCTTGCTAGGGGAAATTGCTTTTCTTCGCAGCAACACGGAATAGCGGTAAAATTTGTGTTTCGTACACGGTGTTACGTGAGTATGAATCTTAAGCGTTCGGTCTGTGCTTAGATTATGGGAGAAGTGTGGATGTGTCTCCGTAACTAATAAGATACTGAGTTTTAGTTGCGTGCAATTGAATTAATTGATAAACTATTGCTGGCATTTATATTGAGAAATGTTTCTCAACGTTTCGAGTAAGCAGCTAGCAGTGCGGGGTTATTAAATATAATTCGTCAGATATTTCAGCTGTGTAAAGCTTTGAACAAAATGAATGCGTGAAATCACAATGTTGGCACTCAGTCACTCGCTTTGTCGTATTGAGGACAGTTACTGAAAGTGAGCTGATCAGCTTATGTTACTACTTTCCATTTTTTTAGCTGGTAACTTAATTGTGACATCAGCCAAGATTTTAAACGCAATGTCATTGCGGAACCGAAAACATGTCTGTTCGGATATGGTCTTGAAATAACTCGTTTACTTCTGAATATTTTACCACAAATTTAATTTTAACTGTGTCACACCAGCACTGGCAGCAATGAACGTTATCAGCATGAATTTTTACACTCAGTGAATGAGAACGCTCAACACCCAAGAACCTGACGCTGACGCAAGATTACTACTCGCGCTAATAAATAGCATTAATTGTAACCTATACGCCATGTTGGGTGTCCGACCTGCCATCACAAAGGCTGGAATGTACCTGATCTCGATGGGACAGACTGCAATATCGATAACAGCAAACTCGGAAAACGTTATCGTCAGCACTACATTCGCTAATTAAGCTATTGTGAAATTATTGAATGTTCAGAACTGATGGTGAGTTTTTGATTAATCAAACTTTTCTGTCCTATCTGATTGGGAGAAGTGAGCGCAAAGATTGCTTATCGGGCGGCTGCTAGTGCTGCACTGAACTAAATAGTATGTCTAGGATAATTCATTTTTGGCGTTATTGTGCTTTTTAACGTTTTAAATTCGTGCTGACCGTAACCTTTCGTTCTTCCAAGAAATAATCTCGCTTTCCTCTGCGAATCAAAGGGATTCTAATTGATATATTATTCTAATATTGCTAAATGATAATAATAATGATAATAGAGGTAACAGTGATAATAATACTTAAAATAATGATGATAATTTCTCTCGCAACAAAATACGGCCGTCTTTGGCACCGTGCATACTCATTAGTCATCTACGTCTGTTGCCGAGGAGCATATTTTGTTCTTTCTTTGTATAGTGAATAAGAGTATTACGTCTCTCGTCTTCAATGAGACTAATTCTTAAGGGATTTCTCTTTGATGCCTCTGGAGTGGCTCAACTGAGAGACAAAAATTGCTTCTTCGTGTAGTGGAGAGGCCGAGAGAAGATGAGATCCACCAGCTTAGCTGGAAAAAAACATTCCAAAAAATCTAGCGCATGTAGCGGACGCTTTTCATCTCAGTATCAATGTCCACGTGGCTAAAAACATCTCTGTTGTTTATTAAATGCAACGTACTCTTGTAGCCGAGAGCAGTTTCACAGGGGCTCTGTATTTTGCTAGTGTTTTTTGGGGTTGAGCTTAAATTAAAATATGATGCTGTTGTAGCCCTTATGGAGCATCATAGAGATGGCAAAGTAATAGTTCTTTGAGAGACTCCACATTTTCCCGAAATTAGGAGGATGGATAAAATAGGTCAGGTTATTCATTAGCATGCCAAAAAATTCCTATTTGCTTGTGCGGGTTGCTTCAAGTTTGCTTCTGATAAGCTATTCTCAAAGCTGCATATGGTTTCTTCATGTAAAAAACAGATATCTGTCATCCTGGAAATTGTTTCCAGAGCCAAGGAAGCTTTTGCGATGAATGTCTAGTCACACTAGGCAGTATGCAGGCCCAGGTTTCCATTAAAACATGCAACACGATGAACTTCTCATGCCATTCAAAACTGGATATGCACTGTTCTGACGCTGGCACCACTTTCAAGTGTCAGCAGATGATGACCTTTTTTCTACAGGCTGTTGTAGCGAAAAAAGCGAAGCTGCATAGGTGACAATGTGGGACTCGGCATCTGTGCCTGCCCGCGAGCGATGCCTGGTCTTGGGCTCAGTGCCTCTCAAACTGTTGCTGCGTGAGGTTATGAGAGGCTATGGGTTGTAGGCTTCTGAGTGCACTGAAATCAAATGGTGTGCTGTAGCATATATTTTACAAAGACTGGAGGCATCGTCTAACTAACTTAAATATTGGCCCATACCTCCCGTTCAAGTGACAGGAATGGAGCTGCTTATTCAAAAAGAACGCACGCCAGGCGGCAAAATATTGATATCTACACTACGAAATTGTTAACATCATCTGTTAGAGTATCTCAATGCATAATAAACTCCAAGAAGTATTCACCATTGTGTTTGACTGATTTGGCCGAAGCGCTATACGGTATGACTGGTAGGGGTGGTGTGAATATTGTGATTATGACTTTCCTCTTTGCTTCATATAATGTATATGCACTTAAAGTTACCATTTTTGCACTCATACTCGCAGTGAACCAATGAGCTGCATCTGTATTTCTAATGAACATTTCTATCGAGCTAGTGTTTCGGTGGCATCTACCCGTCGTCTAACTCATAACAATTAATGAACACGAGGCAATTCTTGGTAGCTCGACTGCTGTATGAAGCACTATTGAAACACGCTAGCAGAAACTGTCCTAAATTTAGCAAAACTGATGCTTGTCCTATCTACTCTAAAGGAACAATGAATAACTGGTCAACTAGAAGACTTCTTAACGCCAAACATTTCTACCCTGCTTCGGTATGATTTTCGTCCTCGTCGGGGACTCATTTTATCACGGCAATAACACGCTGTCAGTTTTAGAAATTGGCTTGTGACAGATTTTCTATATGTCAGCGCCTGGTTGAGCAGCAGGTGCGGGGGGAAGTACAGAGACCTCGGCGATATCGCTCCAGCTGGGGGGAGGGGCTGTCATCAGCCACAACAGGGCCTATTACCGAGAGAGTCGTGGGAATTGCCGGAAAATTTACCGCTGGAGAGAAAAGCTCCCAAGCAGTGAGAGGGAGCTCGTATGTCCTTATTAACAGTGAGCGCACTTGCTGTATGTGTGGTTTTGCACATCTGTATACTAGGTCCTGTTATCAGTTTATAGCACACGGCTGCTGGTACGGCCAGCCAAGAGAAAATGTAGAGCAATTTCTCCTTAAACAGGCAGGGGCTCGCAGCATTAAATCTGAGAAAGAAGCGGAGTGAAAAGAGGCAACAAATAACACCGATGACTACATATAATGAGCACCCCTATAGTATGCAAACAAAAAAGAAACAGATCTATGCATTTAGAAATTTTCTTTATAAGGTTGGTATTTAAGGCGATACAAGAATGTTGAGTTACACAGCGGTTTCTCACCTCTGATGGACAATCTTTTTATCACAATAAGAACCCAACGAATAAATGTAAACTGCCACATTAGACTCTGTAAAACATAATTTCGTTTCACTCAGCTACACGTACAAACAAATCATTTCCAAAAGAATTATCTGCTCAGGTACACTGCACATGTTGTCAACCCATGTTAGAGATATATCACTGTCCCAATTGACGTCTTCGAACTACAGTACCGTCTAAAACTAAGGGACAACTTTTCAAAACGGTATTACTTTTTTCTAACCATGCCAGGTACTTCTTCATCTGCACACTGTTAGCCAGTAAGATGTTGATTATTGTGTTAAAATTTGAGACAGGTATGAAGGATAATAAAAAAATTGTGAACGAAAAGCTTTTCTCTTGAAATTTATAACGTCCAAAACTAAAGGACAAACAAGAAAAAAATGCATTTAATTCAATATTTTGCTAGAAATATTTAACAAAATGGTGGTGAACAATCAATATTTGGTAATTCGTCCCTTGCTCTCGATTACAGCTGCACATCGTCGATAACAAGACCGAATGAGACTCTGATAATCTTCAACTGTAATTTTCTCCCATTCCTTTTGAAGTTTCATCCAAAGATCTTCCGTATTGATAGGGTTTCTTGCCATAACTTTCACCCCTAGTGTTTTCCAAAGATTCTCGATTGAATTTAAGTCAGGACATGGTGGTGGCCAATCCATAACTTCGAGATCTTGCTGCCCAAGGTATAACTCATGACTGTCTTTGCCTTTTGGCAGGAGGCATTGCCTTGCATGAAGATAGGGCTGGGGACACCTGAGTTTACAATATTAGGCACGACAATACCTTCCAACAGATTTTTATACACCTGAGCATTCACACGGGTTTGTAAACGAACGAGAGGCGATGTTCCTTGACTAGAGAATATACCGAAAACCATCACGCTCCCGCCGCCAAACTTCACAGTCTTCTTAGTACACTTTACACATAATTTCTCACCTTCACGTCTTCTAACAAAGTTCTTTCCGTCATTACCAAACAAATTGAACTTGCTTTCATCACTGAAAAACACTCTAGCCCAATTTTCATGAGACCAGTTAACATGCTTGTTTGCAAACTCTAATCTCTTGTCCTTGTTCTTGGCACTCACAAGCGGTTTCTTCTGTGGGCGTCTTGTAAATAACACTATTTCTTGAAGGCCCCGAGAAACGGTCTGACGTGAGACGTTCATACATGTTGTGTCATTCATTTCCTTTCTTATCGCAGCTGAGGACTTAGTACGATCCTCAATGACGTACGCTGGATGACTCTGCCCTCTCTAACTGACGTTTTACGGGGCCTGCCGGCTTTTTTAAGGACACCAATGCAGCTGGTTTCATCGTACGACTTCACTATTCTGCCAACAACATTGTTGGAATGGTTTACCTTCTCAGAAATTTCTCTAATAGCGAAATTATTCTTGTGCAACTTGATGATATCTTATCGCAAGATATAATCAACTTTCTGACGTGGTGCCATCATGTAACGAACAGCAATGTTCACAAATGGCATTGTCAAACTTTGTCTTCGATGTAAATAAAGAAATACGGACTCAATAAGAAATTAACTTAATTTTTTCCTTTTTTGGGTCCCTTAGTTTTCGACTTTGCAAATTCAAAGAGAAAAGCTTTTCATTCATAAATTTTTCTAATCTTTCATACATGCCTCAAATTTTAACACAATAATCAACATCTTACCGGCTAATAGTGTGCAAAAGAAGACGTACTTGGCATGGTTATAAAAAAGTTATGCCGTTTTGAAAATTTATTCCCTAATTTTGGACGGAACGGTATTTGTGAACATTTTCCTTCATAAAAATATTGGAAGTGAAATTTACTCTTACTGATCGAGTGTACTGATTCTTCGACTTTCACTAACGCATTTCAAGTTTTTCAACCCGCTGAAAATAACAATGATCCCCCAGCAGATGAAAAAAGTCTTAGTACTAAAGCAGTTACTCGTTTAGTCACAACAGCTTGTACGGGTAAATTGGATCAACGAGTCGTCAACAAAATGCCGCTGCAAAGTCCCTACAGAAGCTGAATTGCGGTTTTGGCTTCTGCGGCGACCCTGATTTTCGGTGCGGTCGCTCTCTCTCTTCTTTATTTCATAAGCAGCTGGAAAATCACAGCCAGGAAGTCGTTTGTTCTCAACTGTTAGTACGAATAAAAGTCTTGAGCCAGTTACGGATTTCCTGCAGATTTACTCGAGTATAACTGGAGCATCCACATATTTTACGCACGAGTCTGGGCTGCCCTTTGGACCCTAGATATCTTGAGGCACCAAAAAGTCTTCTTCTTCTCCTACAGTCCTGCGAGATTTCTATATGTTTCTGGTGGTTAAGAGGCATCTAGGAGTCCCTAGTGTCAGTAGTTTGCTTATCAGAACGATGCACGCGCTCCAGAACTTTGGACACTCCGAAACCCTGCCCGAAAAATGTTCTCCTAAACAATAAAGAGAGTCCATTATAGAGCTGCTGAGAGCCGACAGATCGTAATCGAGGCTGAGCGAACAAAGAATGAGAAAGTTTCAGGAAAAACTGAGGCAGCATCGGAAGGTCGGGATGGCGGGAATATAGAGGCAGCTTGTAGCAAACCACGATGAAGAAATTAACTGGGCAGTTATAAACTCTAGACAGTTTTCTGTTGGTAGCGTATGCTTAAATGAAACTATCTGGACACCGAAACAAACTTTTCCGCGTCTTTAGGGTTGCACTATGTAACCGTATTGGGTCTCGTGTAATGTTACAAATATCGAGGTGGGACAGCCATTCTTGAAGTTCGAGCTTAACTGGAAGTGTTAGTAATATTAATTCTTCCTCCTCCAGTGACTAGAAACTTGAAAAATGTTATCAGCTAATCATGAAGCACAAGAACTCTGAAGGCTTCTATACTACACGCTACATATTCTACATACCTCATTATGTAAATCCCTATACAATGCCAATGTTCTGACGCTGCAATGATGTGATACGGACAAGGATGTGATCGACTAGTGGGTACAGTAATAAAAAAGTCAACTGTGATAATCCGTTAGCTGAAAATTAACTTCACTAACTGTTAATCAGTTCATTATTTAGCAATGTAACGGAAGTTCGTAAATGATAACTCTTTTTTAACATTATAAAAGAATTGAGTCTGATTTGATAGCTTTGCCTCGTTTCAGAACTTGCAGACGTTTTTATTTGGGCAAGGCCTAAATGAAGTGCCATATGTTTCATTGCAAAACTAATTCTATGTTAACGCTTGTGGTGCTAATCCTGGCATGAAGGTTACATTCACTGAACAGTTGTACTGTAGATTCTACTCAATAATCGAAAGAGACGAGGACAGTCAGTTCCACTACAGCCACGCTGCACCATCCCAATCGTTCTGATATTTATTACCTTAAACAGTAACGCCCTGGCTTTGGAGTTCGCCAGTAACGCCCTGGCTTTGGAGTTCGCCAGTAACGCCCTGGCGTTAGAGTTCGCCAGTAACGCCCTGGCTTTGGAGTTCGCCAGTAACGCCCTGGCGTTAGAGTTCGCCAGTAACGCCCTGGCTTTAGAGTTCGCCAGAAATATATAGCAAGTTGGTAGTTTTAAATAAATTTGCATTTCTATCGTGAGAAACAGAAAAAAAGCAGAAATCTGAACTCCAGTTTACCTGGTTATTACTAACAGTTGTAAAAATAAATACCCGAAGATAGAAGACTGACAGATGCTGCCTGTCGATAAGCTGATAAATTTTGCACTATGCAAAATTAAGCTACGTTATAAGGACCGTTGTGTATGGTGCTTGAAATTTGCGATATTTTTAAGCATTTCCACTTTCTTTCAGCGAATACGGAAGTGGTTTTGTCTGTGCCCTCAAGTCTTTGAAAATTTTGAAGTTATATAAATGCTGTGATAACAGGCGAGGATGGTTGTCAAAACGTATAATGAACTGTGAAATCCATCAGTACAATATAATAATTTCACGTCGTGTTTTTATTGATTTATTTTCAAATCTATATTAAAATTTTGCTTGAGGTTCCGCCCTTGAGTCCTTAAATATGTCTGCACGTTACGCTTTCAATATTAAATAGCGGAATCTTTAACTTGCTATAAGATTCGACTTTCGCAGAAAGCAATTACAAAGTACAACTACAGTTGCGAGCATAATTAAGGGACAAAAATAAAAAATTTCATATCTCAAAAACTGTAAAAGGTTCAACGCTGAAATTTTAACACAAAAGAGGTATTGAGATACCTAATATTATGCTAAGAATTTATTACGATCCGAAGGATAAGAAAAAAGTTATGTATATTTAACTTATAATTATGAATTTAGTGTGAGCAGAATTAAGGGACACTTGACAAAAAACGCAACA
>LQNS02278083.1:4712782-4742050 GCA_001587735.2 Parhyale hawaiensis | reverse complement strand
CGGCACATTCATCAGGCTCCGAAATATGTCATTATAGGCAACACGTAGGCGTCCAATCGATTTCTGCTTAAAGTTAGACCAAAGCGAGTTACAGTACAAGGGATAGCAGTAGCTTCGAAAGAGCTGGCATTAACGTCATCCGAGCTGTGACCAAACTTTCTGATTAGCATGTTGCCCACTGCGTGGAGCTTTCGTGTTTCTTTCTCTATATCCTGGTTATCACGAAAATTATTGGTGATTTTATGACTCAGGTCAGAGAAGCTGTCTACATAAGTGAGATCGACACCATTAGGTCGAGTAACTTTATCGGAGGGCAGGTTACTTCTCCTAGGTTTAATGTACATACAAACAGTTTTAACAGTATTATATTCAATGCACAGTTTGCTGGCTTCGTTCTCGCAAATAGAGACCAATTTTTGCAGCCCACTAGAATGGGGAGAAGCAACGACCATATCATCAGCATAACTGAGCGCATTTACTGCGTGACCATTAATGTGGCACCCCACTCCATCTGCGTTCAGATGGGTGTGGATGCTGTCAATGAAGATGTGAAAGAGAATCGGAGAGAGTAAGCCCCCTTGTCGTATGCCATTAGTCATGGCGAACGCTGATGACATTGCCGCTCCCAATTTCACATAGCATTTCTGAGTCTGAAACCAGTATTTTAGTGTCTTAACAATATAAGGAGGTATTTGTCTCTCAAGCATACACTTAAATAGAAAATAATGATGAATTCGGTCAAATGCAGCCTTAGCATCGAGAAAGCACAAGTATACGGGAGATCCATCAATGCAATGATTTACGACCTGTTTAAGTGTGAATATAGCCATTTCTGTTCCGTGTTCGGCTTTAAAGCCAAATTGATTCTCTGAAGTCACCATGTACGGTGACATTCGTCTCTCAAGCACTAGATCTACCACTTTTGAGAGAGATGTTGCCACTGCGATAGGGCGATAGTTGCTCTTATCGGTCACACATTTTGCTTTGTTTTTTACACTTGGTGTTATTATGACGCTCATCAAGTTCTCTGGGAGGAATCCCAAAGTAAAACACCCTGGGAGCAGAATTGCAAGGAGTGTTACTAGTCTAGGGGGGCTATATTTGAAGGCCTCAGCTGGGATACAGTCAGCGCCGGATGCTTTGTTATTCTTCAATCTTTTCAGCGCCTGAAAAACCTCATCTTCAGATACGGTGCATTGTTCGTTAGAGGGAGCCAGCGGTTTCTTCAACAGCACGACAGGCTTACCTGCATTATATGAAGAAGAATACTTTTTAATGATGGGCCTAAAGACAATGCCTACAATAAAGACTTATATTGAGCTCTAACTCGAACGTGTAGGCTGAGCGGAATAGACGGTAATACTAGTGATAAAAGCGTAGATATCAAGCGGACTTCTCAACGCTGGGTCCGCTATGACGCGGACCCAGATCGTTCTTTTTCTTCGTATGCTTGTCTGCACCTCCCGTTATTACTCCCTGGTGGAACTTTATGCAAATTGTAAACAGACGAGTAACTTGTGTCACTGCAAGACGAAGCACAGTTAGGAGATGTTTAAGAGCGTGGCAGGCGGTGAGAGGTTACGAGTGAGGCAGTAATATCCAGCACAGTTAGTCGTATTTTATATCACTGATTATCACTGATTTAAGTTTAAAGTTTGCGGGTAAGTAATTTTATTATGCGCCGCAAACGCTACTTTCTGCACATCTATCCATTTCAGCTATGACTATGCGTGAGTGTGAAACGATACTGGCAGTTAGTAGATACACAAATTAATATTCCTACCTGTGCGTGTACTCATCAGCAATAAGTTCGCACACATTACAAATCGTAAGTTAAGCATGACTGACGTTACAAAGAGAAACAACTAATTTAATGTGTTCCACCTCCAGACCTTTAGCAACACCTGTTAAAGGGTGAAATAAAGAAATGTACACATTTTTAATCTGTTATAATAAGAATCTATAACTCTAGAAACATTTATTCACATGTTACGAAGGTAAACATTAAAATGAGAATATACTGGTCTAATTCATAGAAAAATAAGGCAGTTGCTATTTATATTATCACAGGAGTAAAACTGTGTTCCATTTGTTCGACATTGCAGTAGTACTGAAGATGTCCTGTAGGGAAATCGGTAGAAAAACGAGGTTTAATGTTAATGAAGGGAATTACAGCAAAGTGAAGCTTTCCCAGTTTCTGCGAGGAAAAAGAACACTCTAATGACTTAACTTCAGCAAGTCTGTCTGCATAGTTTAGGCAGCTTTATAAATTTTCGGATATGCGCGGAGTTGTCCCAGCTGACTGAGGCCGCTGCCCTGCTGGTAAGTTGCTTGTTTATTCCATCCTTTCAGATTGGATCTGTTTAGAGCTTCACGAGTTTGCTCTAAAGTCTGATGAGAAGACGTAACTTGTGTCTTTAACATCCTACGAAAAATTCCTAACTACTTGAAGGTCCAGGGGAGCAAAATGTTGGCGGCGACGGGTCCATGAACTGCATGCGGGACAGACGATACACCAAGTTTTTTCTTCTCTGCGAATATCAGCTGAGTGGAAAACAAACTGAACAATAAAAATAAGAACCAGAATTATAGAAGATGAGGTCATATTTACTAAATCAATGAAACAACATTAAAATAACAACGTCGAATCATAAAAGTTAAACGTTTCGGGCTTCGCCCATCATCAGTACCTCTGTAAAGACAAAGCTATTACAATTACAAATGAAAATATAATGCCTAAAAATACTTATGAGTTCATAGAGACATAACACCTAATGACTAACTATAAAAAGTGGATGAACACTGTTGTGGTCATTTAAAATCGGTTTCAATTTAAAGATATAAAGTGATTCAACTATTCTAAGATCTGAACTATTGCACGTAGTAAGAGTATCGAAGTTATCTAAACGGACTCTGGAGCCGCAAACCTCAGCGTGCTGTCGCACGGATGAAGAGGTGGATGGGCTAGGATGTTACCGGTACTACAGCTTCTCCCAGCGTGTTCAGAAGATCTCTTAAAAAGTGTACGGGAAGTAGAACCCACGTTCGAAGATGAACATGGTTCACAACTGTATTTATATACAAGAGATCCCTGGACGCCACGGGGAAGTGCGTCTTTGTACCGGAATAGTGAACCAATATTATATTTATTTGACAAAATTATTTTGAAGTCTAAGTCAGAGAAATATTCAGATAGAAGTCTAAATAATTCATTGCGTAATTTGTCAGACTGACCTCCAAAAATAGGCATGACAAAGAAACACTGATTTCTGGATGGAAACTCGTTGGTGTTAGGTTGATAACGGACGGCGAGAAATTTTTTAATGTGTGAATAAAACAAATTAGTTGGGTAACCTTGCGGGCGGAAAAAGCTGACGAGGAATTGAAATTGGGAATGCAAATTCAGAAAGTTAGACGATATTTTGTAAGAACGTGAGATCAGAGTTTTGATGCTGTTGATTTTGAATATTCGGAGTGTAAAATTAAAAAAAAAAATTTTTTCTCAAACCTGTAAAAGTTGTCTTACGGTAACCTGATGTTTCAAATTGCTCGCTGTTCTTAGAGACTAAAACATCCAGAAAAGGCAATGTTCCATTTGTCTCACAATCCATTGTAAATTTTATATTGGCATGCTTGCTATTGAGATAATCTAAAAATTTAGCCGGATGGGTGAGAGGAGTGAGAGAACAATAAAAATGTGTCGTCAACATAACGCTTGTACAGGACAGGGCGGAAATCAGGAGGGCAGTCTTGTAGCCAGTGCTATTCATGATAACACATGAATATGTTTGCAAATGTGGAGTCTAATAGGAGGTCCATACCTGCGCCGTCAGTTTGTTTATATAGTTTTCCGTCAAATATAAAAAGGAATTAAGAACAGAGTGTTCAAGTAAGGTTTTAAGACATGAACGACCTAAGCCAATGACAGTCGATACAGGGTCCTGAAAACAATGTTGTAAAATAATGTCTACAGTTTCATGAAGCAGAATATTGCTGAAAAGATTTTATACATCGAACGATGCCATAAAATATTGCTGAGCATTGCTAAAAGAGCATACAATCAACGAATTTTTATGAATTTTCAATAATATAATCGTTTACTGTTAGAGGTGACAAAATAGGGACTAAAAATTTTGAAAGTTTATAGCTGGCAGCATTATTAGAGGCAAAGACGGGACGGAACTGAAATGCTGTAGAGAAGTTGGTTTTATGAATTTTGTGCAACACAACAAGATTCCGGGACCAAATCCTGTCACAGAAAGCTCTTTGTAGGGGGTCTCCACTAAGTATGTTCATATTTTTCAATTTTCTTATGAAATTATTGATGTTATCTTCAATTTTCATCACGTATTTCTCCATCGGTTCTAGTATTGGGGTAATTTTTGCAGTATCGCTGATAATGCTGAGCATGCTGCTGAAATAATCTTTTTTATCTAAATGAACAACACCCTTGCCTTTGTCAGGCTTACACACTACCAGATCCTTGTTGGAAGACAGGTCTCTCAACACCTTAACATCCTGCTTGGTAAAAATCACAGAGAATATATTATATGGTTTAAATCCATAATAATATTTAAACGAAAAGGCCTGAAGCAGCGACCTAAATTCATTTAATTTCACACTGTCAACCGCCGCGGGCTTTAGGCAAGTAAACAACGTACTTTTCAAAATAGAGGAAATATTTGTAAAAAATCAAGTCTGTAAGCTGGTCAGCAGAAATGGAGATCAAAGACTAGATGGATTTCTAACCGTGGAGATAGTATTGTTGAACTAAAGTTAAAAATTACTTTGCTGGGATCACGTGGCTGAAGGTTATTGCTGATTCCCAACTTTTAAAGTTTCTGCTTATGGGTAGCTAAAGTACGGGTAATGAAGAAACCTATTTCAATCCCATTGATTTTTTTTACCAGAATATTCTCCAGCCATGAAAATATACTCAGCTGACGTTCAATGTCATTCAGCTTTTTGGTGAGTGCTTGGACTGCGTTGTCCTTTGTTTTGATTTCACGCAGAGGTAGCCTGCGTTGCCAAGACTTGTAGAACTGAGCATTGTGCTGTGACCTCTTGTACAGTTTGAAGCGTAGAAACTTAGGTAGGATATTATAGGCTTGGCAGCATTTCAAGAATTCCAAGTCAAGCTTTCATTTTCCTAATTTACGAGATGGATTCTGATAACTTCTATAGACTTGTTTTCCATTCTGGCCGTATTTAATTTAAATTTATTCAAAGAAATGATCTGCTTTACTGTCACTTTTAATAGTTAGTCATTAGGTGTTTTGTCTCTATGAATTCATAGGTATTTTTAGGTATTAGATTTTCATTTGTAATTGTAATATCTTTGTCTTTACAGAGTACTGATGATGGGCGAAGCCCGAAACGTTTACCTTTCATAATTCGACGTTCTTATTTTAATGTGGTTTAATTGATTTAGTAAACATGACCTTATCTTCAATAATTCTGGTTCCTATTTTTATTTTACGACTGCGTTGTAGAGCAGACTGTCAATTCTTTGAATATATTGAAACTAACTGAACAAGAATTAAACTGTAGAGAATTTTTCAATTCGAAATGTTGCAGTATTGAAGTTAAGTAAAAGCCACGAAATCATTAAGTTTTTTGCCTATAGTACAATTACCAGCATCAGCTCTGTGATATTCATGAAACCTGTTGAATATTCTCTAAGTTTACTGCAACTTTAGGGTTTAAGGAATGACGACTTTCCAAATCGCTCAGCTTGAAAATTAAACATTCTATCGTACAGTTTTTTATAACACAATTTTGGAAAATCACATGCTAAATTTGCTCAAACACACCTGCAGAGCACGCAGTGAAATTGTTTCATTGGCAATATTTCTCCATCCACCTGCCTGTCTTCACTTAAATTCCAGTCTTTGCTCGTACTGTAAACAAAGTATGAATATCTTCTAGCATATTTATGATGTCTAGACGTAACCTGCGTCCTGTAACAGATATGACGGAGAAGTTAAGTTAATTCCTCTGCAAGCCTTCTCTTCGGCGCCTCACGTAACGTAGCTCTAGCCTCTTGGACTTCTCAAAAATTGCTGAATTTCCGCCAACACTTTCCATCGTTTCCATGAAGGCCCTCAGCATGCAGGAAATAATTGAATCTTTCGCTTTCTTTCACAAAGTTACTGATTCGATGAATATTGAGAGAGGGCAGAGCGTAGCAGACACTTGGAAATATTTTATATTTTGCCGCATGACTGCAGCAATGGCTTTCAGTATAGTAAACGGAAAGGTATATATATCTTTGCAAATTTTTTTGCAATTTTAACTCATATGCTATGGTTTCACCCTGCAATAGCAAAATGACGGAATTGATAGTATTCTTTAGTTGTAACGTAAACAGGGAGAGTGGTCTATCCCACTTATAAATGCTTTCATATAAGGTTTATACGATACATTTAAAGGTTTCAATGCCAGACCAATGTCATAGAATGGAAGCTGAGTAAAATTAGTTTGAAAAAAAGGAACAAGTAGATAGTAGAAGAATTGGTAGACTTGGTGGAGTGGTTTGGTGGTGCTTTATGACGTCAGCGGCGGCGAACGACTCTACCCGTCATGCTACCTGAAGCTCCATATGAAGTCAATTTCGAATATAAAGCTATGAACATATATTTTATTTAATGCTGATAACCACAACATTGTACGTTTTCCGTCATGGCTGAATTAAGAAGCTGGGAATTACAAATAACCAGTAAATGTCACTATTCATCACTCTTCTCTAACATCACCTACAGCCTTGTCAACTATTCGCAAAGTGAAGTTGCATCAGGTATTTTCGTCCAGATTAACAGTCCGAATACCGATTCTCGTCTCCAGAAAGCGTATAGGTATACTAAATCAGCACAAAATACAGCCCAAATAAGGAGTAGACTTTGGCCCAAGTGTATAAGAATAAGAATTGTCACAAGATAGAGATTAACATTCAGAGCCCTTTCTTTTATTTTCTCATTAATTTACTTTTACTGTCTAATCTAATAAAGTATTCGTAAAAAAGTGTTCTAACCACTTATAACTAGTGTTATCATTCCGAGATATCGGTCGATTTTGGGCCAATTTTAAATCCCTGGAATTTAAAACGATTCCCCGGAATTTCAGGGGAGTTTTGTTTTCTTCGAAAATGCCGCAGAAATTCGTTTTCACATTTCAGTTACTGGCAATATAGCTGTTCAAATACTATTCACTAGTCATGGGGAGAGGAGTTAAGGTTACATGTAAGGTTACTTTTTAGAGAAAATATTGTTACATCTTGTTTTTTCGTGTGTTGTATATCCCGCAAATTTCCTGTATTCAGTGACCTGGTGTCTATGTATTGTATATATATATTCACACGATGTTAATTACAGAACAGCTGCAGGGATCTCTTTTAACTTTAAAGTTTTACATAGTTCCAGTAGACAGATGGTAAAAAAAACAAAGGCTTCCGAATAGAATGGTTCAATGTCAGTGTTGCGAGTGGTACAGTAGAGTCCATGGGGAAGGTACTAAATTATGCACACTGTGCATTTTGCAGCCACTCGCTAACTGGAAAGCTCACTGATCGACAATCGCTGCGTGGGTGCTTTCTATGTCACTTCTAGGATTTTAAAACGAAGTGCAGGTGGTGTAATGGACGCCACTCGATGCGCATACAGGTCTCAGGGTTAAGCTTTGTTACCTGCTCGAGAGCCGCTGCGAGTTAAATCCACGGCGCATGTAACCGTTGAAAGTTGAACTTTTCAACACGTGCATAAAATTGTTTTAACCGCCAATTATCCCCTTACCCTTGGCAGTAGCGAGCCATGGCAGCTGTGCGTTGCGCACTTCCCATACCGGCGGTCGCTTTGTTAACGTTGCCATACAGCGGTGCCGACATGTGGCACTTCGCTCTTTTCACTAAATTGCAAAAAGATTTATTTTTCGATAGTAAATCACTTGCTTCTGCTTTGTGCTATCGAGAAGTTTAATCTTTTCTTTTTTTATTTGAGTAAGGTTTTTTTCTCTAAAACCTGAATTGGTCCTTTTTCGGGGGTTAAATTGGATCACCTGGCATGCAGGGACTCTTATTGTTTGTCAGCCCTACTTCTGTATGTGCCTGCTGTGCTTTACTATTCTCTGTGCTCCTACGACTGACCTATTCATTGTTCTTTTTATTCCTCTTCTTCATTTCAGTCTTGTTTAAAGTAGTGTATTGTACTGTAGGACCCGGTGCACTACTGTAGAATGGAAACTGAAGCACTAGAGGTTAGATCGCAAAAAATTCGTTAATCGTTGGGAACGAAATAAAACAATTTTTTGCATAGTATTCATGAAATGTTAGCGTCTATGCTTAAAGCATTTTATGTTATTGATATACTCTTAGTTATATGTTCGATTTGCTTTCAGACATACCAGTACAAATGGCAAGGATAATAAAATATTCATAATGAAATTGTAGCAATTTAATCTCCAGGTTAGGTTTGTGTTCTTTAATACTCGCCCTTGAGCGCTACCATAAACGGTGGTTAGAGAAGTTCGGGGCCTTGTAGGTTCGCTAAAGTTTGGGGCCTACAATTATTGTCACTCGAGTAGGAGAAAACCATCTCAATTTCATGTTGAATATTTACTGCTTTGAGCCATAAGTCTTTTGTGTATGGTAGAATATACGTTTGTACAAATTTGAAGAGTGTGATTTAAATAGTTATTAATTTAGGGCTAATTGTTTTGACTATAAAGAGGCAATTGCATCATGTTGGATTTGTACCAAATAGGTTTTTTACTGAGAATGAAAACAACGAAATATGCATCTTCTAGTAAGCTGAACTTTGAAACTTAACATTGCCGCCGAATGTCATATAAACTGTCTGTTGCGTGTTTAAAATTCAACCACACAAGTAAAACCATGAAGGATTGATCATTAACTACATTTAAATGTGGATTTCGACCATGGACGCGCTTTGTATAGAAGACCGTTAGCTTTCTCTTCGGTATAGAGAGGTGTAGCACGAATACTGAACTGAACAGCATATGCCGGTTCAAGATAGTGTTGCCGTGCGTCGCCATGAGTCTTCCAAGTTACTAATACTAGGTATATCTTACGAGAAACGAAAAAGAAACTGTTGTTACGTCCATAATACAGTAAAGGGAGCAAAATAATCATGCCTGCGCATGTGTCAGTACTTTTGTAAAGCGAAAAATAATAAACTTCCAAAGTTTCCCGGGATCCCGTGATTTCCCTGCAATTTTCTGTCAAATCCCGAGATTACCCAATTTCCATTTAGTACCGGAATTGATAGCCCGTCTTGTAACTGAGAATAAACACTCTGCTATGTTATTTTTTTCTTATGCTCTGAGAGCCTTTGGACACGTTATGTCTTAATGTTGGATGCTAATATTTAGACTCGACCGTTAATATTCTTATACCAGGGGTGGGCAAAGTATTTGACTTAGGGGCCACATGGACTTTTGAAAATTGACAGACGGGCCGGGCAGTACGCGATGCCTACATATCAAACATAAACAGAAAAAATAAATACAGTATTGATGCTTACATTGAATTTTAATGGATTTGTGCATCACAATTGGTGTAACTGAAAATGGGTTAATATATTGAACATTAAAAAAATAAAATAAAATCTTCTGTGGGCCGGAATAAACAGACTAACGGGCCGTAGTTTGCCCACCCCTATCTTATAGAATCGTTAGGTTTAACAGCCGGCGCTTGGTTAGGTATTCCACATATCCACTCGCGTACTAAAAATGTTATCCCCTATTATACAGTAGTTGCGTATACTGACCGCTCTACTGCAGCAGACAGCTATTTTGCTGTAAGCTAAAGCATTATAGAAATAATGGTGCATTCTAAATCCTACGTGTTTAGATACCATACTAAATGGCAAGTACGCAATTTATAAGCATTAATCGTATGCCTACAAGTAGATATCGAGCGGTATCGGATAATATCGAACAAATGCCTATCAATTTTCGATTAAGTAATAGCAGCTTGTCTGCAGATCGTACACATGACTGACTTTTGCTTTCGATATTTCATTGAAATATATCTTACAATGGAAAAACAAGAAAGGGCACTATAGAGTGGGCAAAAGTAATAATTTGGAAACGCAGTGTTTCTGATATATTGCAATGCTCCGTATTTCATTCTCTCGACAGAACTCATTAGTAAGTATGGGTGAGACCTTCTCCTACTTAACTGAATAGATCAGGAAGGACGGAAGCTCTACAGTAAGTAACTAATTAAAAACTAACTACGAGTGTTCCAGAATCCAAGTAGCCACTTTTATTAGGCCGTCAGACCACCGAGCCGTCATGCCGAACTAGCTACCCAACCAACGAAAGTATGCGAGCGAATCTCTTTAGAACTCCAGAACAAGGCTGGCGTCGATTAAAAGTTTTATGCAGAAGCGAGAGCACTCATCTCTATTCAGAGCACCAAAGTAGTGGGCCGCAGCAAAAGTCCCCACAAAAGCTATGAAAGGAAACACAGAAGCGTGTGATTACCTCAGATTTGCATCGCCGAGCGTCATATCGCGCATGCAGCGCGCTACGGGGCTGGCCTACGACCCGGCGCTTGATAGATAATGGCTTTGTTGCTTGATGGATCCTGATAGATGTGTATTGACCAGGGCTGCTGCAGCGTGCTCGACGGTACTTGACTGATAAAAACGAGTAATCGTTCAGCCTGCTCGCTGGATGTTAACCCAAGTCACTCCATCTTCCTTATAAGCATGTTTCGGCCACTGGTAACTGATATATGAGAATCTGCAAAGGCATTCAGTGTCTGCTGGAAGACATTGTGTAAATGTTCGCATAGATTTTTTGGCTCAGGTGACGGCTGTTTAATACTCTTAGCTCGCAATTCTTCTGATTACCGGCTTGCAATTAATGCATGTTTAAAGCAATTACATGTAGTTATTCAGTAATTCTGTCAATGCTTAAATACTCAGGCATATCAATGAAAGTCAGCTTGATGGCCGTGAGTAATTCAGAGTGAGCCACTATTTGTAATGCTGTAGGGAGGGAAATACGACGCAGTAGATTTTTTGCTCACGGAAAGTTGGAAGTGTAAGAGAGTGCACTGAAATTTGTTAACAAGATAGTGTACCTGGCTTCAATGACGCCAGGCGCACGCTTCATTAATCGCGTAGCATTTCTTGGAAAGACAAGAAAGTTTGCGGAACTTGGGCAAATTTTCGCTGAAAGTTCAAGTGTAAGATGTACAATTGCCTTTGCTCCTGGAAGAATAGTTTTCAAGGATTTATTTTGCCATCTTTCTATGAAAACTTGGATCACTGTCACGAAAATAATTTGTTGAAACTGTACAAGCACATAAATCTGGCCAGGCGTGAATGAAAACATTCCTTTTGCCAGTTTGTTTGTTTCTTAACAATATTTATATGTTTTACTCAAAATTAAGCTCACGTCGTTCAATACATTAAAAGACGTTAATTTCACTCCGTGAAATTATATACCGCTAACAAAATTAATCCCTCATTAAAATTGAAGACAATGCGTCAGCAGAAGCAAACCAAGCTAAGCGAGGACCTCGTTAATGGTCTTGGGCCTTGGAGAAAGAGGGAGAGAGGGGATCTATTTTATTTTTTCCCATTTATTTCTTAAGTGAAAATAAAGGAGAACTGTCCTACAACCCCCTGGCCTTTAGACCCAGATAAGTCTGAGAGAGCTGTCCGTGCAGTGTACTAAACGTTTGCAGACGCAATTTTATAGCTGAGAGTTACGGTAAACTGTAAAAATTAACCTCACTGTAGGTTCAATTTCCTCTTGTGAACTGCAAGCTGTTGCTGCACTAATTACTGATGAATGCTATTTTAAAATTAACAGTATAAAATCTCATCGCTGCTGCTAGGAACAGTTTGCAAGTATACATCATACGGAGTATTGGCACTAATATTATTCTTGACCTATTGGCTACAGTAACCAGATGTCCCGAATACGAAACTAGTTGCTAGAACCTGACCGTAAAGCACAAGCCCTATTGGCCCTTTGCTG
This sequence comes from Parhyale hawaiensis, assembly GCA_001587735.2. Classification (NCBI taxonomy): domain Eukaryota; kingdom Metazoa; phylum Arthropoda; class Malacostraca; order Amphipoda; family Hyalidae; genus Parhyale; species Parhyale hawaiensis. The sequence goes on along the minus strand of LQNS02278083.1, from coordinate 4,730,041 downwards.
TTTTACGTCCCGGTTAAAGATCAATTCTAGTGAGCATAGCATTACTTGAACCGTGACTATATGGGCTCCAATCGAGGGTGGAGAGGAGTGCAGTCGAAAAATTGCTAGGTAAACAGTCTCAGTTTCTACACTAACTACACTGAGTGGAAGACCATTTCTGTTAGCCGCCAAAAAACTTGAGCTCACCCACAGAAAGCCTTCTGGCGGCTACGATATGCGCACTTACGATGTGATAATCTAAGTTCAATATCTAAACTTGTAGGAAGTTCAGCCCAGAGAGTGCCAGTCATCATTTGGCATCTAGTCTCAAACAATAATCGAAAAAAGGTTTCGCTTGAGTGTGCCGAAAGCAGAGCTGAGTTTTCGGATCTCTTAAGCGTTACGCGTGATCGCCGTAAGATTAAAAATGTAAACTCGGCCCAAAGTAGTGAATCAAACGCTTATAGGATTGAAGTCCCGGACATGTTCAAACTAAACAGATTATATTGCTTCGATGGATGTGTGTGAACCAAACTCGCCTTTGCTCCGTCGACGATGAAACACTCGAGCCCAGGAAGCTATCGCTCTCCACCGTAGGCCCAGCAAGGAGGAGGTACTCCAAAATGCACCCACTGAACAGCTTCTGCACACTTCCATGTGCCTGCTATTACGTATTACTCATACGAGTGACAACGTTAATATTTTCCGTTGCATTTATGAAAGCATTTAAAGTTTCTGAAATTGCCCAAACTAAACTAATTCAACTATTTCCTCAATTAGCGCCCGTCAAACATTTTCCGCTGTCAGTCAGCCAGGTTCTAAACTTTTTTTGCTGCGCCACCTTACAGTAGTGCTGCAAACTTTTCTTCCATTCGTCAGTCATATGTTTGTATTTAGTGATGTTTATTAGGGCTAAAGATATAACATTTGCTCTGGAGAAGCTAGAGCAGCAGAGGGCTGAAAGCTTTTTCCCATTATAATGCAATACTCGATAGCTTTTGCTTCTCTGTGGGTAGGCTTACCTATTAGGAGGATCCATAGCATCACTTGCATACGCCAGCTACAGGTTAATTATTTAGTGCCTGAATGAAACATTACTTCTTTTTTTTAGGAATAACACTATCCTTAAAGTCTACAAATGTGCACGATAACCCAGAAGCGCTAAGTTCAGTGAGCAAGCAATATTAACGCAACTTTCAGACCGGAACAATAGATTCGGTTAGCTTGGAAATAAAATCGATGTTACTCGTAGGAGCGTGCAGCAATTTGAAAGAAACAAAGTATATTTTCCATGAAGGGAGAACTTTGCGAATGGAAAGCATTTAAGATATTTTTCATCTAAAGACCTATATTGGAACAGCATTTAGTAAACGCCTCGCAGAAGGATTATGGGATTCTTACGTCATCTCAGAAATGCTCCCCTTACCCGAGTTCCATTTAAGCCTTGTTTGTATGCCATACCTAGTGGATAATGCAAGGTATGTTCTTTCAGATATACGATAGTCTTACCTAGCTCATTAGTTAGTGAGATACAGACTCCTTTTGCAAATATATCAGACACGATCGGCAGAGAATGCATTCTGATGACAGAAATTACGTATACAAACACATGAGCATAGATAACAAAAACGTAATAAGTACTTGGATGAATGATAAATACTTCTCTCTCTGGAAGACAGGGGTCGGAAAATAATTTTAATTAACAAGAAGGAGAAAACTCTTACAATATTTCCATTACTTCGATCTACCCTGCCAGCAGAAAAAGTAGCTGAAGGAACAAATGCTTTGGTCGCTGCAGGCGAGGCAGAATGCAAAGTTTGTCGGAGTAGTTTGCGTTGCGTTTCTTAGCGTCACACTTGAGGAACCGTCGGCACTTAGATGACTTGGCCCGAAAATAAGGCATTTTTTGTTGTCCTCGAGAAATGAGAATGACCTGGAAAATTTTATAAGACCAAGCGTTGCAATGAGGAGACTTTCTTAAAGACTGTCTGCCCAGCTCGCATTTAAATGGGAACTTTCCTTGTGTCTCTGGGAAAATTAAAATTTTGGCTCAAATTTGATGCTTCAAAAAAACGCTCAACTACATAGTAAAAAAATTAATTGTCACATTCGATTGCTCTTCGATTAGGTAGTTGCAATTAGCTAAACAATTAACAATGATTGCAAGGATCACCAGTAATTTCTTTCTTAAGTTATATTAAATGTGTTCAGGAAAGTAAGCAATCCGCTCGAAGTAAGGGCAGGCATTATTTAACCGTGGATCATGCTTGTATAGCAGCCATACATAACAGTATATTTTGAAACGAACGGTGAGTTACGAAAAAATAAATATTCGTATTTTATTTGTACAACAAACGAGTCTGCAATTATTGTATACGTGAAAGTCAATATCTAACAATAGGTGACGAACGTCTAAAACAATAAACATAGATCGTATTTACATCCGTGTTCACTTCTGCCGTAGAGACATTGTTCTTTAATTGACCCATCAGTGGAGAGCCAAAGCTGGAGAGGAGCTTGTGTCTGCTGGCTTGGTTAGCACATATCAGAATTTAAGCGACGCTGGGTGCGGCGATTTCTCGGCCTTCTCCTATTTTTAAGCATCCCTCGCACTGGAGTAATTTTTTGAAGGCTTTAATTAAGACCCGCTCGTCGGTATCCAGTAATGGAGGCTCTAAGTTCAGCAGCCTTTGCACTTACGTACTTGGGGAAATGATGACGATTTTTAGCTGGCCGTAGACAGCAAGTTCTCATCATAGTTTATCACAGCTATAAGTCTTTTTAGCTAAAACATGCTATAATTAATTATTTTTACAGCGCCACTGTCGTCAAACCTTAAAAAATGCGCTGCAGCACCGGGGTCGCAAGAATAAAAAATGTGCCTGTCACAAGTCGCAGCTGCCTGCAGCGCCAGTGTGTGTGTCTCAATCAGTCAGCCAATATACGGTGGCTAAAATTATCATCTTATTGTCAGCAGTATTCTGGGGTTTCGGCTGATAGAAGAAAATGGAAAAGTGTAACTTCTGGACCCATTTTCTATTGGTAATATCTGTTACGCCTTGTGGTTGTACTTGTTTTTAAAAATTTTGACTTGGCTAATATTGCAAAACATTTAGTGCTTCTTGTTTCTTTTCCTTCTATAGAGGAGGAAGCAGATGGGGGAGGGAGGGGGAGGTTCTAGAGGGAAGGCAAAATGTGTGCATGCTGCGCTATATATACTACTGTTAGACCATGCCGTCACATCATCCCAAGAATTCTTGCACACAAACAGCGCATATTCACTTGATTGTGCAGTTTCAATTAAACCCACCACTGATTCTACCAAGTGCCTTGAAGTCGTCACAGCATTGCAGTCGTCTACACTGAAGCACTTGTCATTTTCATTGTATGAAATAACACTCTAAGGCAAAATTATAACAATTTTGATGTTTCTTCTGTTCGCGCGTTATAATTAATCTGCCAAGCCATATTTTTAGCTTCTTTCACGTGACTGTAACCTTCAGTCAGTTTCATGGCATTATGTTATTCGCATCATTTATTTTTTACAGACGGAGCTGCCACACTGACTTATTGGCTCTTTACAGATCAAATTCTTAGCTCACGCAGAGCCTTGCGCTGCAGGTGTTATCTGTCTCTGTATCAGCCCGATAAAGGGGATCATGGGAGCAAAATTTATATCAGTCGTCCCACGGAGCAGCACCAGAGGCTCCACTGCAATAAAGATTACATTCCTCACAGTATTTTCTACTTTAGCGACAGAAATAAATGGCGGCCGAGCCTTTCTCGGTGACCCCGGTTCTCTGACGGACGTCGGGCAAGACTTGAGGAGCTATGAAGATTTCCATGAGTTAGTGAGTTTCTATTTAATAGACACATATGAGAGGTGAAGTGTTCCTAAGGCCATTAATTTGTGCCAACTGCAAATTTTGTTTTCCTTGTCATTTGTTAGTGAGTTACAATTTCGTCGGAACAAACAATACCATAACGAATAAAAAAGTAGTGTTGCTATAGGTCAAAATCCTCCTCGAGTTTGTTTAAAAAGACGTATTGTTTAATATAATCATGTTGATTATATAGGATATTAGAGGTATAATTTGTATCATGGCTGTTACCATCAGTATGTATTGACAGAAATGAAAGCTTCTGCACTTGCAATGCTACTCCCTCAATTTACGCGTGAAAGAGGGGTTGCTTTCTTTGATATGAGTCTCTTAATTTGTAATATTAAGGAGAATTTCTGGAAAATTTTGGGTTTTATTTACACGCTGTGAGTTTCTCCTGTTATTTTTTCTTAATGAATTATATGTACCACAATATTGAGTAATTTCTAGGGCCAATGAGTTGGTTTTGTCCAGGGCGGCTCAGCGGTGGCGCACAGGAGGTCCAAACGCTACCTCAGCTTCCCTCCCAGCTCCACGGCCCAACTCAAGACTCAGCTCACCATACCGCTCTTCGACGAGTACGACTCGTACATCAGTAAGTGCTCTAAATGTCATCTGTAGCAGTGACAACCGTAGCCGTTCTCTAATTTTCGCTGAAAGGCTAAGCTTGAGGAGCAGAACCCAAAATATTGGTTAAGTCTTATGCCAAGGCTCACATGGTGCTGTCTTCTTGCCGTTGCTTCCTTGCAAACGAAGGTAGCAGAAGGTCAACAATTTCGGGTACGGCTTCATTCAGGCACGGTTGATGCCTAAGCCTTGCAGCTTGCAATAAGTACTGATTTAATTGGCTTACCATAGTGATGTCATGAGAGCCAAATAGCTTAAATTGACACTAACATGAATTTCCAGATCTGAAACACCTAGTACGTAGGATATGAAACTGGTGGGTGCTGCGACCTCTTTGGTCACAAGAGGGAAACATAATGTTAGTTATATGGAAACAGCTGGTAATGCCTAGGTTAGAATACTGTTTACCTCTTCCGGTCCCCCAGCTACCCAGGAGATCTAGGTCTATGAAGCCTTGGGACTTAATCACCTACACATATATTCAATACAATAAACTTTTGATACTCTTATTTTTGGAAAATTTTGGAAGGATTCACTATAGATGTGAAAGAGGGAGCTGTTGCAGACTGTTGCGAGCTACTCGTACTCTTGTTGCACTTGTGTAATACATTTATGAGAATCCCGAGTAGAGAGAGGGTGGCGATCCAACTACAACGAACTAGTGTATATACTGTATCCTGCTGGCCCTAGCGTTCTGGGCTCGACGCTGCTCCATCATAACGACCCTTCACATTCGAAGTGCCGCTAGCTGTGAAGCTGGGAGGTTCAGAAACTACTGGACTCAAACTAAAAGTGCCAGAAAAAACAGCTATGAACGGTAACGTGCAATGTGGAGATAATTCGCTGTTGGCTCTCCCGCTGGTCGCGGAGTGCATCATCTCCTACAGCCATGACGAATGGCGCGCATAACACCACATAGACCTTGTCCAGAGCTCTTCAGTGGCATCGAAGTCAGAAGGTCACTTAGTAACTATTAATATTCATCTATTGAAACTGCATACCGTATACTGCTGAGAGTCTCAATCTCGTTTCGCTATTAAGGTGACTGCAATCCAGCCAATTCAATTCGGCTATCTAATCCACTGTGCTGTGGCAGTCATTTGGGAGGTTATGCGTTTCTAACTCTGGCATTGCGTTGAGCAGTCGGAACGTTCAAAGGCTTTGCGACGCTGTCCTATACTCTGCCGACCAACTTCGTAACGATTGGCAAGACGCTCTCTGGGACGACTGGCGCAGACGTTGACAGATCGCTGCTGTACCCTGGCGTTGGCAGCAGCATTTCTGAGGGTCGACTTCGCGCCTACGCTGCTGTGGAGAATGCATTTGAGAGGTACTCTGCTGGAAGCCTCTCGAGACAATTAATATCTCTGAGATTTCAGCTGTTCACAAATCCTGTATTAATAACTAATATGGCCAGTTTGAATATTTGCTTAGAGTTATGCCGCTGTCACTGCTGAAGAAGACACTGTGTGCAATAAGCCTTTCGTAATAAGCAGCATCTAGTACGATTCTAACTACAACACGAGCATTTCTTTTAGTGTTCATGAGAACAATTATGACTGTCGAGGAGAACTGGAGTGTGTTTCCACAAAAAAAGTTAATGAAAAAGCTATACACTAATGAGAGGTGCTGTATATCGCAGAAATGATGATTGCGGAAACGAAAATCTGGTGTCCCCTTTACGCTGAAGTCCTTAGGTTTTGCTGTTAAAAATTTTGCTATAAAAATCTCAAAAGTCGAGTTAGCTGTGAAAACGTGTGCTGCAAGAGAAATCGACACTCTGCAGTATTTGCTGTGCTTTCGAATAAGAATTTGTAAAAAAGCTTAATTAGCTCATGAAACGTCCTCGCTCACAGCTATTCTAGAACAAAGAATTTGGAAGAGTACACCCCAAGTCGCTGTGGTTCCACTGGAGTCAGATCTGATAGTTTCGCATCCCTAGCAAGCGTTCGTCATTATGCAAGACATTGCTGACTACGAGACTAAGGAGCTTGTCTTCCTAACGATCTCCTCATTCGACTTAGACTATAAGATTGGAGGCCATAAATTGGCGCTGAGCCATTCAGCTGCCGCTTATCTCGGTAGCTTTTCGCCTTGCCGTTAATGCTTACGTTGCTGAACGAGTGAGATGCTTTCTCTCTCCTCACCTATGATGCTTTCTCTCTCCTCACCTATGATGCTTTCTCTCTCCTCACCTATGATGCTTTCTCTCTCCTCACCTATGATGCTTTCTCTCTCCTCACCTATGATGCTTTTTTTTAATCTTTCACTGCTCAGTTAGATTAGCGGAGATGGAGCGTTCACCGAAATAAATATCGAAGTTATGTACGCAGTTTGCGACATACTCGATTCCAATTTCCTTAAACATTAATTACATCCGCCAAGGAAGTTATGTTTTCGTCGTGTTTGTCTGTCTGTCACCAAGATAACTAAAAAGTTATGAACCGATTTGACGACATCTACAGAGATTGTTAGGTATGTTAGGAGGAACAGATGATTAACTTTTGTTGAAGATATGTCCATCCGTTTGTTTGTCTGCCTCATTTTTTCACAATGCCCTGACTCAAAAAGTTATGAATGGATTTTCATGAAATTAATATGAGTCGCTAGGTATATATATAACAAAGAGTAAATAACTAAATTTTGGTAATGATCCGTTTGTTCATTCGCTCGTTTGTCAATATTTTAGTTTTATGCTTGTTGGCACCATAACTCAAAAAATATTCAATGGATCTTTATGAAATTTATACGGGTTGTTAGTAATGTTAAAAGACATAAATGATTACAGTTTGGTGCAGTCGGTTTGTTCATTTGCATGTTTGATTCATTTTTCTCATATCGTTTGTTTGGAGTATAACTCAAAAAGTTATGAACGGATCTTCAAGAAAATTGCACAAACTGTTATAACTATCAAAAGGCACAAATGATTAGATTTTGGAGTTTAAAGAAAGATGGTTTCTGAGCCAATTTGAATTTCTTGCTAGAGTTATCTCGCTTGACAAAGGTATGCGCTCTCAGAGTGCTCTAGTTTTCGTTATGTAACTGTTCCTTGTTACATAATTATCTGCAGATTTAAATTTATCCTAGTAAAAGCTAGTTCGCATTGCGACGAAATTGAAGGCAATATGGGTCAAATCTGATCTTGGCAGCTATAACGTGCTACAGGTAGCCCATTAAATCATAGTTCATTGATCATTAGCGAATGCAATCCACTCAGTGAATCTTGTTGAACTTGAGATAGATCATTTTTGTATTAGCAAGACTTTTTCTGATGTATTGAGATAAATATATCTCAGTTTTACTTCTCAGCGATGCTGGATGATTAACTTCCACGCGTGTCCAATTTTCGAACTAGAGCAACAAATTTTCTGGTTAATGAGTTTGCCGATTTCTGAGTACACTAATTTGTGCTGGTTGCAACTCTAGAGTTTGGTTCTTGTCTAAATCTAGACGTCTGGTAGACGCCGGGGAAAGCGTTCAGCGACTACTAAGTACACTTGATGAGATTTTATTTTTTCCATCAGTTTTTAAATTTATGCATCGAAATCGAAAAAAAATTTGTGGTAGAGTCAACAAGATCCGCTATTGTAAATATGTTTAATATTCTCGTAGACATTAAGATTTCCCGAGCGATTCTTTAAATAAATTATACTCTTTGAAGCGGCAGAAAATTCATCAGGGAGGCTCTCGCGTTCTTCAGATGACGATTTGATTAAAGTGTGAAGCACTCGACGTTTTGGCTCTTTTTCAAGACGAGCTTCGCCGAGTTTCGCCACCAAGGAAAGTTATGGGCTTTCTAAGGAGTTTTTATGCCAAACTTTAGCACATTCAAAGCAACTTAAGGCTTTTGTTGAAAAATTATGCGTGGATTGCATGAGTTGGAGGTAAGTGCAGTCGTACTGAATTTTTAATTGGGTTCTGCGAATGAGGTTAGGCATTCACGCCTCACACGCTTAGCAAACACAAAAGACGCAGGTCTTTCTTAAAATAATAAAAAAAAACGAGGAAAACAACGGAACTCATAACGAGAATTTAATACGATATTTTGAGAAAAGCAAGAGTGCTTTGCTTCCGTCCCGAATTGAAGTGGATCCGAGGCCATTAAATCAAGGAGCAGATGCTTGTTACTTCCTGCCGACGGCCGTCTAATGGGTTGCTAAAATACTTTATTCAGCTCGATAACAAGGAGATCTTTTTTTGGAAGGAGGCTAACGAGAGATCAACTAATGAGACGCCGTGCCTCCGCGGGGCGAGCTGCCTGCTCACGAGCGGGTCACTCGCTTGATTTTAGGTCGTGTCATTGTGGAGTTATTGGCGTGGTGTGACCTGCTCGAATAATCTTCAGAATTCACTAGGAGAGTTGTTAATAACATGTAGGTGGCAGCATAAGCGTGTAATACCCTACCTGCAACGTTCACACCTGAATCCCATTGTTAGTCCTAGTAGACCCCAAATGATGAAAAATCATGGTGCATGAGGTTTGGGCAAATTTCAACAGACAAGAGGTACGTAGACCTCACTCGCTTCTCTTAAATGATCATGCCGTCTGCTATAGATCGAACAACCATAAAAGTGCGCACTAAGGTTAGGTGCCGGCGGCCTTCCAGAAGCTAAACCAGTGCTCTTTCAACGATCAGAAGAAATACTGTTTGCTTAAACTGGTTGCTATAACCTGAGAAATTTTAGCTAATTCTCTCGTTACAACTAGAACGTATATTAAGGATTGTTTTGAATGCAGGAAACAGGACTTTCAGGTATATCTTACTTATGCTCAATGGGAGACAGATATGACTCTCTCAATGTTCATGAAGGCGCACAGAGCAATGTAAGCACAAAGACCGGCCATTTTTCAGCTTCAGCTTTTAGACATATCATCAGGCTGGTGCAAAACCAGTGTCCGATTTCTAGTACAAATTTTTCAGACAGAATTTATTAATTTTTGACCTCTTGTTGTTGATATAAAGTAACTCTGGGTTCAATTTATATAATTTCTTTGAGCTTATCTAACTTTTGTCCATTATTTTCAAACATTTACCCCATATTTGTCCTACCTAACGGTCGCGTAAGAAAAGGCTTACTCCACGAATTTGATGAAGGTGTTGATGCAAGTGCGGCAGCAAATCTAATCAGAACATTTATGAGATTGATTTGAATGGAAGAAGTTGCAAGAGGTAGTTTTCATGCTTCCGAAGTGGTGAGTGATTAAACTCTCAAAGAAGAGTAAAAAATGTGAAAAGTATGATCCCGGATTGTAGAAAGCTTTTGCTTTAGAGAACCTACCAATACCAATAAGGAACTGACAGAGCACCTAAATGTAGCCCATTCTTCCGTGGTACGCCAAATGAAACATATTTTATCGGACAATACTTTCACGCCAACCTGATATTATGTCAGACTGTGAACGTTGGCTTTAGAAGAGACAAAATATAAAAAAATAGTATGCAGCACAAGGAGACGCGAAGATTTGTGTATATGCAACGGTTCCTGCCATATCGAGCTATTTTTAGTCTTCTTACAGACTGATGCATAAACATGGATCTCAGTTTGCTTACATTGCTATACTCCACAGTTTAGTTCTACAGAAAAAAACATTACTAAGAGCTCGTCATACTTCGCTACTCCGGACTTATCATGCTACCCTCCTCAGGGCAGTCATAATACATTACTAAGGGTTCGTCATGCTGCATTACAAAGAACTCGTTAAGCTACACTACTTAGGGCTCGTTATGCTACACTACTAAGCGCTCGTCATACTACAACATGCTTGTTGCTTTTCCAGTTTGGGTGTCCCAGGACGCCGGTGTCTGCTCAAAGCCATATGCGAGGCTTCGGATGAAGGCGTACCAGAAGATTTTGGTCTCGTAGGCGAAGTGACCGCCATGTTGCTAACGTACGTACTTATGGTGACCGCCGTATTGGTTACATACGTATACCGATGGTAATAGCCATATTTCTTACGTAGATACCTATTGATGGTGAACGTCGTTTTGGTTATTTACATGGTGATGGTGACCGTCGTGCTTCTTACGTACGCACCGCTGGTAACTGCCAAGCCGCTAAGATGCTGGCGTACGTTCCAATGGTGATCCCGCGCCATGTTTTTTACAGAATTCTCTAGTAGCAGTCATGTCGCTGTCCTATAGTGAGTGAATATCATTTTTCGAAAAACTTGTAAGCTTTTCTACTATAGAAGTTAATGGCGACACCTCAGTTAGAATTTCTCAGGTGAAGTACAGAAATACGTACATTCTCACTGCTACCTTAGACTGTTTATCAATTAACAGCTTCCGTTGCTCTAGCGATCGATATATTCAGCTCAGTATATAATTCGAGCTTCGACTTTATTGTAAAGTCTTGGGTACGTTATTTGCTGTGTCGCAGAGTACAGGAGCATTGAGTAGCCACTTGCAGAAGAAGGAGATATCGCTTCTCGCAAGTGAGGCTGACTGTGCGGTGCTGCAGACGTATTTTTATACGATGTCCGATTACTTTTTCATACTTTGTTAGGATAATTGGCTTAATTGTTTTACGGTCAGTAAAATGATTGGCAAACCTTTAGATACTTCTAATACGTGCATATGCAACAAATTCCAGCACCGTATAAAGACTGCGAGTGTAATATCGCAAATCAACTATTTACGACACCTTTTGATTTTTGCAGCAGAGCAGCATGATTACGCAATAGTTTGTAAAACAAACAGTCTCATGTTGTAGAACAGAGGCTTCTCAAATTCGTGGGATCCTCGATTTGTTATGAAATGCCAAATAAGCAGATCATGGAGTAGTCAACGAAAATTATCTAGTATACGGGCTAAGTGGGAAAATCAAAACAGCCAACAGAGCTGAAGGATGAGTTGGAGCAACTGGTAGCAATGAAGTGATGTAGCACTTGCAGCAATGAAATGATGAAACACTGGTCTTCATGATGTGATGTAGCATTGGTTGCTGTGAAATAATCTAGCACTGATAGCCGTGAAGTGATATAGCATTGACACCTGTGAAGTGAAATAGATTTAACTCAGTACACCATGAAGTGATGTAATATAAGCAATCATGAAGTGGTGTAGTATACCTAGTCAGTGATGTTAAATGACACGGACAGCCATGATGTGCGCTTTAGATGGTTCCAGTAATGGAAGGCTGTATCAGCTCCAGTATGTCTTTTTAATATCATTTAACGGCTGTCCTGGTATCATTATCTCATGGTTAATTATGCAGTGTGGTTTCGCTCAGTAGTATTACTGGGGTTTTAATTAAATTTTTCAGTAGTACTGGTTTTTCAACCTCCCTTTTCTTGAGGCTATTGGGATTAGCTCTAACGAAAGTTCTACATGCATCAATTTCTGGGGAGATTGCTTCAAATCTATTGTTGGAAAAAATTCAACTATATGTAATACTAAATGCATTACATGTAGCATTTATGTGGCAATTTTTTCTGCGAAATTCTAATATTCCTAGAAGTTATGATAATTTTTCAATTATTCTTGATGGCCGAAGGTTTGATATTTATTGCCCCCTGAAGATATCCAATTGGACTTAGATTTCCTGCTCTGCAAGACATTCCTTATGGTACGACCAAGAAATTAATCTTTGTTTGAGGTCTCTGTAATTATTGCAACTCATTTCATCAACACTTACGTACATATTACGGCCTTCAGGCCCGCTTGCGAAAGGCCCGATCTCAGTGGGCAGCCATGGTATAGTGTAGTTCATGGCTGTGTACATCCTCCATGTACTGATGGAAGTTACCGGGTGCCAGTGTAACAGATTATATTGGCGATCCAGGGTTGAAAACGGTGGACGCACCGGCAGAATACCAGTAATTTATCGCTGTACCATAAGACACAGTTTTATTTAAGTATAGGAATCTTACAGTGACCGCGTTACGTTTATATCTGCACTGTTATTTTGACTTTCTATCCTTGGAACCTGATCTAAGCCAAAATTACATTTTGCACACTGGACATCAATGCTTGTATTTAGATATATTTCTGGATGAATTACAGGCCGTCACACAACATGAACAACGTGACACAGTCCGCCCTGGCTGAGTACGCTAAGGCTGAGGAGCTGGGCAGGAAGAGCAGTGACTGCAGTGCGGCCTACACAGACTGTCCCTTCCATCTGCCCGAGCTGGTGCACAGCGCAGTGACGATACTGCACAGCGAGAGCCAGAGGGGCAAGTGGTTTTTGTAGCCTACGAGGCTACACACTTGAAGACACACCGAGCACGTTTATGAATTGAATGGATACATTTTGATTTGTGTAATGCGGTCGAGGGTTAATTTACCGTCACTTGCAGTGCCAGAACTCAGCACCGAGTGTAGGTATATAGTGACAGAAATAATATTATTCAAGTGCACAGAATCTCTGACGCTAAGCTTGTATGAAGAATATTGCGATAGTTTAGGCTGTCATGCTTCTGCAGTGGATGAGGTTTGCGACGATGGCGCTTCATCACGATTAACTAAGACGACGGCAATCGATCCTACTAAATTGTAAATTTATACAAACAGGGTTGCAGAAAGACAGCCATCAGCTTTAGAATATTTAAGCTAAATTGCATTTATAATTAATCTGTTAGTTTTTTTTTTAACTCTGCCTAATTTGTAAATGACCAAAATGTCTCCAGTCGACAATGCAATAAATATCCCGTAAGGCAAATGTATTACAAAAAAGAATATTAAAAAAAAAACTGTGGAGCAACAGACACCATCGACAAGCATGGTGGTGGCAAGCTAAAGCAAGCTCAATAGAGTTGACTTTGGTATCTGGAACTTCCGAGAGAAACGTTTGCAGCGCCACTTTAAATAATAATACAGAGAAAGAGAGAGGAACTGCATCTCGAGTTATAAATGATGATACAACGGAAAATTGTTTTTGCTTTTGCCACGTGCAGCGGCGATACTCATAAACTGAAATTGTTTCAATTGTTTCTGAAATACACTTTCATAGACGTCTAATTTGACTTAATACCTTTGTCTCCTTTCCTGCATGTGCATTTCTACAACCGATCTGTGTGATGAATGTGCACGAGAAGTTAAGGAATCCAGAAAAGCTTTACACATTGAGAGTGAACCCTAATGAGTTGGTTGCTGGGGGTCTTACTGTAACGGGTCTTGAACTCTTCATACCAGGAAACAACTCAGGCAGAGTATATAGCATCCATCAGAGACCATCATACGAGTAAGTTGTGTTATTGTCATTGGATGTGGTTTGAGTCACATTTTTTTTACAAGATTGTATACGCTCGTTTCAAGTTATTTCTGGAGTTTCTAAGATGGTTGAGGTTACAAACGAAGTATGCACCAGCTAACAGATGATAATATGCAACAAGTAAGGAAGCAGGCGTTCATTACAGCGCAGTGTAGAGTAACATGGCTAATATAATACCGTAGCTGAACACAATTACCTGTCTGGCTTTGACTTAACCAAGAATCTCACGAAGATCCCCAAACCGGGAGCATAATTTAGTGCGACGTTAACGAGGTCGATAAGTTCAGAGGATTGCGTTTAGCGGTCGGTAAATGCGAGAATAACGGCGCTTATACGTTAATCTTCAAAGTGAGAGTTCTGTATCTGACGCACATTAATAACACTGATTACCTGTAGCCATAAATCTGCCAATGAATTTAAGCTCTTTTCAATGTAAGGTTTAAGAGAATGCAAGAATAGCATACTGCACTCGAGCACCAGTGAGTAAGAACAGAGTTGCTCGAAGCACCATCTACATTAATACATCACACGAACAAATTTTGAAATTATTTTGTAACGCTCGATAAGTGCTATAACGCACTACGCTAGCTCGGGGCATATATTTTGCTCAAGCGTCTCTGATCTAATCTTATGATTGTGAACTTGCGTTGTGCTATTCTAGGTCATATTGCGATAATGTATTTTGATCACTCTTAAACGTGAAATAGCTGACTGAATAACATTACTTTTCTGAGTAATATTTAAAAATATATTTTTTTAAACTGTGCGAGGTAAAGTCAATGATTTTGCTCTCACCTTGCATAACTATATAAAAAATTATGTACACATGGTTTTAATTAGTGTTAATGCGTTAATAACGAATGCACAATCACAAAAAATAAACAAGTCTCTAATGATGCAGTCGGACGCCTGTGTATTTTGACTATTATTACTAACAAGATTATATAAATACATAAATGTATAAAGGGCTAGTGCATAGAAGTTAGAAGGCGACATCTGGATTAAGGCGACATTCTGGTACATGTACCCCAGAATAAGCTTCCAAGGTTAGGTGCGAGAGTAGGTTAGGAAAAGCAACAACTAGTTATCGTAACATTCTCAAAGAAACAACGTTAAAAGAAGCAGTCCTTGCCTCACTAACATTTTCTCGCACCCATCCTCTCGAGCTGTTTGTTGTAGCAAGCTCTCGGATAGAGGGTGGCTGGTCGGCGCGGTTGATGGCAGCTCAAAAAAAAAAAAAAAAAAAAAAAAAATCTCCCCGTGGTGCTATCTTCCACGGACCGTAGAACTTTTTGTTTTTAGTCTACAGGTTTAAATTCCTACTCGTTGAACATTAAGGTGGGGTTGTCGCCGCATTATCACGGTGTCGCCATAGCAACGACTTAACAGTTTACATGTCGCCAGTGCACTACTATCAGTCCTTTATAGCTTCACTTACAATGTATATAAAATATTATGGACTTCTAATGTGAGAGCATATGGTATCAGAGGTAATGTAATGTATGGTACACTCGCTAATGCCGCATTTTATGCAGCTAATTTTATATTAGTACTTACCTATCTTTTTTTCTTCGAAAACTAGCTTAAAAATGCAGAATCTCGCATAGGCTCTATTTCTTTCTCAACATCTATAGTTATAAGTTCGTGCGTTTTATTTTACGCATGGAGCCCCTGACGTCATGACGTTTCAATCTCTGCACAATTTGCATCCTCCAGGCCTCCTAGACACTAGGTATCGCTGACCTCAGCGGCAAACATATTACAACTGCCGAGGCCACTTGCAGTAGTTGTACCTAGTTATATTTAATTAAAATTTCTAAATAGCTTAATCTTAAACATTGACTTTTGTCTCTACCTAGTCTATTTTCTTAACTATAAACAGCTCAGATTGCTATATGGGTAACAACGTTTCTCTACCCATGGGACAGCTTTCCCGATGCTCCTAAAAAATTGAAGGGAGACGGAAGTTAGGTTAGTGCAGACAATGTGGTGGGATGTTGCAACCTTATCGGTTGCCTTGACAATAATTGTTAGGCACCAAGGAAGTCATTCTTGCTGTTCTACCTTTTTGCATCCTTTCTCGTAGTTGTAATGAAGATTTATTTTCTGTTCTGCCTCTACTGAGCTGTCTAGTTTTCCTCTTCTTCTTTTTTTTATTTTGGGTACATCTCATACCACTTTCTAGTATCTCGTTTTGAGGACTCTGTGAAGAAAAGTGGCTCAAATTACGACTTTATTAATACAGTAATATCAGCCTGGAATTTGGGCCTGAAATTTTCCAGTAAAAATAGAGATATTAAGTTCACGCTCCTCAGTGACTGCTGAGTTTTTGTAAGGCTGTGATTATTCTGGGTCTCTCCTGGACCTGGAATTCGCGTCTAAGTATAAAGACCTGCGTCACCTGCCGCATATGCAACTGTCGCCTAGAACGGCGTCAGACGGCAAGGGCACGACACGTGCATGCGTGTAAGGCGGCCGCAGCTGAGCAAAATTTGCTGCTTCTGAGCATTCCAGCAGAAAGAGGAAAAAATATGCCGGCGTTTCAAGAGCGCCTGCGCTTTTATTACATCGGTGCAGTTTATGATGCAGGCAAGATGAAACAAAGGGAAAGAGAAATGTTTTTCTTTACGGCACAACGTGTGTGCTGAGCCATAAATCAGCTGCCTTATGTTCGTCGATAGTTTATGGTAGAAAGGCAAGAGTTTGCTCTGGAGAAATTACGGATTATGTTTTGCAATTACAATCTTGCTTTGCATATGTTTGTCATTGTTCTTACCCTATGGCCCTGCATTACAACAGAGAGATATGATACAGGGGAATAGATAGTAATGGAAATCGAGTTTGTCAATATACGGTGCATTAACAAAACACAGTGAGCTTCGAAAGGGATGACATTACTGCATCTTTTAATTCTGTAGACAATGTGAGGTCCATATATATTAATAAAAGAGTTCCCGCGCTGTCAAAAATGGCAGCAGGAATATTGCTCCGTTGCTCTCTATTTCAACTTGTTTGGGCTGGCGGTCATTGTAGCTGCCTCTAACAGAGCCTATTCTACACTTTTATAACCTGTCCTAAATAGTTCATAAACGTACCTCGTCTAACACAATTCTAACCTAACGCGCTTGACCTAACCCTAACATACCTACCTTAAGGTAATATACCCGACAGTCTTCAGCAGAAGCGCTGCCCAAAAGGGCTGCTGTTCTAAGTAATTGTATCGGTACATTAGAATACATATATATTGGCCAAACTGCCAATCTTCTGCCTATATATAAGGCCCCCAGAGCAGTTCAGTCCTCTTCTTTCCCGAGTTGGTATCTAATATACCGTAATTTTCCTGTATCTAATTGTGAAAGGGCAACGGTAGTACCAGGGATGTCGCGACCGGGGCTCCCCCCCCCCACCAATAATTTCTGGACGGGTTATGCAGTCGGTATATTTTGGACATGAGCAGTCGGTACTTTTACGGTAACCGACTAACGTCAAATGTACCGACTAACGTCAAATGTACCGACTACCGTCAAATGTACCGACTAACGTCAAAATTTACTGT
>LQNS02278083.1:4680768-4696466 GCA_001587735.2 Parhyale hawaiensis | reverse complement strand
GAACAAAACTAACCATTTCAGCAGGAACTGCAGCCAGCTGCAACATCCCCCGCGGAGCAGGCACTCAGGACAGCCCTCGATCACACGAGGAAACAGTCCTAAGACGTGCTGGTGTACAGTGCCATTCGGATTATGGAGGGATGGGGGACCCTGAACAAACCTGTGCAGGTTTACAGGGCATCCGTCTTAAAGCTTAAATACAAATTTCAGATACACGGAGCACGAAATTCTAATCGTGAAGGCCCAGACTACAAAATAAAGAACATATTAAAAAAGAAATAGGGATAGTTCAGTTAAATAGAAAATTCTTACACGTCTCTTCTTATGGTTAAAGGGCCCTTAGAAAGTAACAAGCATATGAGAAATGAGTAACTGAACCGATCTACCGAGACAACTTATCGTTCAATAGTAGCTACAGACTGCTCTTTAATCCTAGAATACATGGTAAATAGGAGTCCATTGAGATCGAGCAAGAAAACGTATTATGCGCGTATGCATAAATCACGATATAACCACTTACGGAGAAATCCACCAGCAATCAGCAAATCCACCAGCAACCTGAAGCCAGAAGGCGGCAAGAGTAGGTAATATAATTTACGATGATTCTTCATCTGCAAATACTGTGTCTATCATAAGCCTGATTTTTTTTTCGTGTACTGTATGTGGTGGATGGTAGGCTACTTGGTGTAGTTTTGAACGAAGTTTTTTTTTTTTTTTACAGTGATGCTATAGCATTTGGAGAGCGTTGTGTCAAGCATGTTGTCAGTTTACTAGTTTATGGTCACAATTTTCTTCCGGGTTGACGTTCTGGAATTCGATACCAAATTTAGGAAAATGATAATATTAAGGCGAATGTAATACAAGCTACTGCGCTCATAAGAAATAAAAGGTGTTTCTTGGTTGTAACTCCCAAAGGACAACAGAACAGATTGAACTCCTTTTTCCATATATCTTTTACTACGTGTCAAAGATCACCTTTGTTATTTTTGTTGGTGGTTATACATGTACATTCATTACTTATGAGCCTCGGAAGCTGTATGGCCACTGTAAGGCCCAGATGAATACGATTACTTTAGTTGATTAATTATGAACACAAAATGAAAATCATACCTACTTATATGCAAGCCTCAAGGAAAAATAGGTATGTAGGCAACTCATGAATGCCAAAAAGTTACATGCTTGCTTTATTGAACATGTTCAAGTACTGGTCGTATCTGTGACGCATAAGACGGTTTCTAAAATGGCATAGGAATCTGTTATTTCAGAGACTACTACGTCTGTAGAAGGTAGTGAAATATTCAAAGACATGGCATAGATTTGCTCCCCATGATATCTCAGACAAACCAAACTAAACTTTACACAAACTGCTCACGTATAGAGCAATTCAAATGTTATAGCATCCATCCCTGGCCTGTTGAGGTTTGGAATTCATTGCTGGCATCAGCTTTCGGGCGTTTTGGCCTGCAGGCGTTTAAGTCAGCTGTTACTGGCTTTTTGTTTGATTTTCCTTAGCAGCATTGTGGGCTTCCCAGTGTTGCAAAGTGATTCTTTGGGATTAAGCTACCTGTCCATGGGGGCCATAGCGTGACGTTTGAATACCATATTCTATAGCTAAGACATAAAAAATCGCGGATCTTCTTTGCCTCCAGAAATGAACTGCCTAGCCCAAAAACATTCGGAAGGGAAACAACCTGATATTTCTTTATACAGTAGAGTTGGGAAAAAACTGTTATGAATCGTTTCCCGCATGCCCAGTTGCCTAGGATTGAAAGGAACCCCAACGTAGCTATTATAATTGTTAATCTGCCGAGAAAAAAGGCTTCTTTTTGCTTAAGAGTCGCTTCAGATGGTGACGACGTTTATGTTATTCGACATTGGGCAAGTAGAAGTAGAAGTTTTACTAGCGCTAATCACAATGTCTATATCGCGCTGAACTATTCCTGTGGTTTAACACAGCCTCGTGCACCCCTAGGACGTGTTTTAAATTATCAATGATTTTTGTCTGGGCTTTTCTGCAGGTAGGTCTCAGAATGATCAATGCGCTACTGACAGGAAAAAGACGCGAGTTGTGCATCTCCAACCCCCGGGTGCGGCTGAGCGCTTTTGCTCAGCTATGCCGCACAGGGGAAGGAAACGAAATACAAGAAGGTAGAAGTCTAGCGGGAATCAGTCAGCCACCTTGATCGGCATCCCACCTGCAGAAACAGAAGGTGAAGTATTGAGAGCCTACCCAACTTTACAAAACTAACCTCATCACCAGGAGCTGCGCCAAGCTGTAATATCTCCCTGCGGAAAAGGCACTCGGGACCCTTGGGTGGGCGAGGCCCAAATATATTGTGGCTGGGAAAAGGCCCGCCACAATGGGCTATACCCCTGAGGGCACGACATAGGGCAACATCACATTTATATAACAATGCAGTGCACATGACTAGTGTGGCAATATAATCATCTATCAAGGCTGGATGGAAGGGCCAAGTGCCCAGAAAAAAAATCTGGAATTTCCCAATTTTTGCTCCTACAATGGGAAATGGGTTAATAAGCAGATTTTTACATGAAACATCAAAATTTGACTACTACTACGAGCACAGATATACACTTAGTCAAATTTTGACTTATTATGTACACTTAGACATTGCAGTGTACTTACCTGTCATTAAATAGTGTGACGACTCAACCGTCTTCCTGATCTGGAGTCCCCTCGAATCGCGGGTCAAGGTGCTACCGACAGAGGTACTCTGCCTTACGCTCACCACTGCAAAAGTGCACATTGGAACATTCCAGCTATTATGAAGTCCACAGAGTCCTTTTTCCGCTCTACCTTCCGGGAGCCTTGTGGGGCCGCGCAGCCGCAGCATGTTAGGCTAAGGGGAGGATTACGAAGCGCGCCGTGCTTAGGCGATATACGATACACAACATGCACATGCAGCTGGTACCTCATGTGGCGTGAATACTGACACACTATACGATAAACAACGTGCACAGACAGACCAAATGCTATGGGGTCGTGGTCAGGTGGTGTGCTTTTGGAGGTCAGGGGCGGGTAGAGCGCACTATGCAATCGAAAAAAAATACAGCTGCCACTGCTGCACCACACGCTACGGCTACACAAGGCACCCTTAACTCCCAACCGATTTTGGTCTCACCTAACCTTATCCAATACTGACCCTCTCTTCAACCTCAACTTCTAACCTCTAACTTAACGGCCTCGCGCTAGTTCACCTTGACTCGATGGGTCCCCGGTCACTTCTGTGGCCTAGCCCGGTTGATTGTGACCTGTTCACAGCAACATTAGGTGGCAAACACTGCGGCGAAGGATCACCCCCAATAACTACAGTGGCACTTGTGCCCTTGTGAGGGGGATTGACTTCTTTATGAAGCCTACAGAGTCCTGTTTCCGCTCTACCTTTCGGGAGCCCTGTTGGGTCGTGCTTCCGCAGCAGGTTAGACTAAGGGAGGGATTACGAAGCGCGCCGTGCTTAGGTACTGATGCGATATATGATGCACAACATGCATAGACAGCTTGTTGCTTGGGCGCCATGGATATTGATGCTATATGATACACAACATGCACATGTAGCTGATATCTTATACGCCTTCCAGTCGATCATTGCGGTTATCTGGTCGATCAATATACCCCAATTTCCAACCGGTCGATCATTGCGGTTATCTGGTCGACCACAGTGGTCAATCAATAAACCGCAATGTCCGACCGGTCGATCATTGCGGTTATCTGATCGACCACAGTGGTCGATCAATAAACCACGATGTCCGACCGGTCGATCATTGCGGTTATCTGGTCGACCACAGTGGTCGACCAATAAACCACAATGTCTGACCGGTCGATCATTGCGGTTTTCTGCACGATCACAAAACCACAGTATCCGATCGGTCGATCACTGCGGTTTTTGTGGTCGACCACAATGGCCATTATGGTGATCGGAGACTAACGCCATCTTGAAACAAGAAAAGTACAAACGTTAGAATATGAAACCAAGTGCTAAAAGGTGCACCAGCTAACTACAAAGAACATAAGATAATCGTGGTTAAAAAAAAAATTTTAAATATTGATCAGAGACTAACGACATGCATGTTTTTTCCCTGCAATGTCCGACTCCCCCCCCCGTAGGGGATGCTAAGTGGACTCATGAAAAAAATTACCATAAGCTAGTCCAATATGTGTACTACGATGTCAAACACTGAT
Source organism: Parhyale hawaiensis (assembly GCA_001587735.2). Classification (NCBI taxonomy): domain Eukaryota; kingdom Metazoa; phylum Arthropoda; class Malacostraca; order Amphipoda; family Hyalidae; genus Parhyale; species Parhyale hawaiensis. Next base: position 4,692,265 of record LQNS02278083.1, on the reverse strand, counting down.
ATCGCGACTATAGTGCAAGAAAACCCCTCGAAAAAATTATTTCCCGAGAGTGGTAGTTTTCATAATACCAAAAAAATAGGTACATTTTCATGCAATTTTCCCATTTAAAAAATTCCTAAACTTTGAGTTTGGGGAATTGAAATTGACGACTTGCAGCGTTGCTCTACATATTAAGCATTTCTTTGGCTACAATTTGAGTCCTAGCTGATCTTCCTAGCATCAATATTTTGTCTTGCAGCAGTTTTTAATGGAGGGGTGTAAAAGTGATCGGAGACTAAGCCGGTGATCGGAGACTAACGCCTCTACCCTGAGAGAGAGGTGGCTTTTAGGGGTAGATGATCTTAACACTGATTAAGGAGTTCCTGACTTACTAGGGCCCCACAGCGAGAACTAGCATGATTTAGGTATTTGTAGTCTAGTTTGTTGTGTAGAGATTAATAGGTATCTATAGCTGGTGTGGATGCTACCTTGGTCTGGCTGTCCTGCACTGGGGGTGCCTGGGCAGCTGCAGAGTTGAGTTGCAGTGTCTTGAATAGTCGAGTGACCCAAGCAGCTTTTGCTCCTGTGTGTTTGCTGTGACCGGCCACCCTGTGGTGGCAAAACTTGTATTATTTAGAGCTGACTAGCCACCCTGTGGTGTCAAGACGTGTATTATTTAGAGCTATGCAGGTACCTATATCAATCTAGAGATATGTTGTGGGCTTGCCCATGCCCTATTGCACATTGCCCTGCTAATTGAACTGGGTTCTGGCGCTGTGTGGTTTCTTCGATGGTGTGAGGGGGAGGGAACTGATGCTCTTGCGGATCTGGAACTTCTTGTATTCTATTGTACTACCTCATTTAACAGCTTATGTGAGTGGCGGAAAACTGGTCCCTCACTGCTCTTTTTAAGAATTCCATTGATTATTAGAAGTAAAATGTGATCTGTTACTAGAGTAGGCCTACACAATCTGAGGAGTTGATCTGTTGTTGTCCTGAGAAGTATTATGGAAATTTTTAAGAAAAGTTGAGGTGTTGAGACCTTAGAGTAGTGAGAGGTGTTTGTCAGCAACAACCGTGAACTTAGGGAGCGGAACAGTGCTCCTACAACAGTGAAATGAGTGGATCTTTACCACGCACACCACCAGCGAGCAGGACTGAAGCAGTGGGTGACCAGGGTAGTTTCAGGCTTGAAGGTTACAATGGGCAGCAGGAAGGAAAGACCAGGAACAGTAGGGTACCTATCTAAAAATCTTGCCACTACATAAATATAAGGTCCTCCAAGAAAATTTTAAATTTTATTGACGCAAACTTTAAAAATGAAAGTTCTGAGTGAGATATGTGCAGTAAGTGCTCTAAAGTTGTAAGTGATGAAGAAAATGGAATATTATGTGATGCTTGTGATTGTTGGTTTCAGCATAGGTAGGCCTAGTTGCATCAAGATGACAACTAATAAATATAAGTGTTTGGAAAGCCTTGGCAGTAAAGTCCAGTGGTTCTGTTTGGCCTGTAAGCCAGTGATGGGAAACATGACACTGGCTTATTCTGAGTTGAAGGTTCTGTCTCAAGTGCTGACTGCTAACCCAGCAAAATGAAATGATGCAAGCCTTTTTGACACAAACAAATGAAAAAATGGGTGAACTGCAAAGAAATTTTAATGAAAGACTGGGCAACTTTGAGTCTTGATAAGGAACAATCAATATCAGAAGTGAAAGTGCAAGAGATAGAAATGCTGAAGATAAGGAAAAACGCAAAAATAACTTGGTGTTTTATGGATTGCCCAAAGGAGGAAATGATGGAGACCTTGAGAGCTGCCGAAAACGTCTACAAGATGAATTGGATGAGAGGAATGTGGTCATTGAATGCGTCACTAGGGAAGGATGGAATCTTGCCAGGGGGAAGAGATGAAGGATCTCTTGAGCAATCAAGTATTGGGCCACGTGCTTGTCCCTTGATGGTGACATTGCAAGATCCACAATTGAAATATACCATCTTAAAGAATGCTAAAGAAAGACTCCACAGGGTTTACATTGCACCTGATTTGACTAAAACGGAGAGAGAAAAAATAAGCTCCTAAGAAACCAGTGAAGAGGGAAGAGGCAGAATGGAGAAAATGAATGATTTATTAAATATGGAAAGCTGTGCAGAAATTAAAATTTTCAGCTAAGAGGAGGAAGCACTTAGGGTCAACATTCAAAATTCCCCACAGGAAATGCCTCAGTGCAAAAGCAGATTAGCATTGCTAATAATGTGAAGTTGACAGTACTCATCAATACTCAAGGGCTTACAAAATGTAAAGCTGCTGAAATGCAGTAGACTAGTTACTTTTTATAAACAATCTAGCAATTTTACGTATTACGGAAACAGCATAAATTTAATAAAGTTGATTTTAGTGACCAAATTTCCCGAATTGACAAGATGAGATTTGTAAATGATAAAAAGGAAGGACGCCTTTCTATTTTGTTGAACCAGTGTGATGATTTTATATTGGAGGAACTTCCTGTAGATAGTAATGATATCTTAGGAGTGAAAATTTTGTTTAGACAAAAATCTATTTTTACCTTGCTTCTGATGTATTTTGATATTAAGAATGAGATTAAAAATGGGGAAATATTTTTCAAATTATCATATCTAGCAGATTTGGGCAATGAGGAGAATTTGATGATGTTTTGAAATTTCTATGGGTACCTACCTTGGGTTCTTTGGGACTCTGCCCTTGGACCAAAATGGAAGGAGAATTCTGGAGCTCATGGAGAGAGATTTGGCTTGATATTGTTAAATTCTGATAATAGATGCCGTAGCACCAGCACTGGAGAGAAGTATTATTGATTTTGTGCTTGTGAGCCTGAAGCTCTTTTTGACTTCCAGTCCATTGTGATTGATGAGGACAAGCTTTGGTATAATCTATCTGATCACTGTGTCATAAGAACTGACCTTGTTTTTTGAGCAGTGAGAAGTGGTGCTAAGAAGAAGACAGGCTCTGAGAGTATACAGTACTATAAGCTAAATGGTGAGAGTCTTAAGCAGCCATATCTTGCTGAGCTAGAGGAGAATCTGTTGAGGTGTGGCACCTGTGGAAAAGCAGGTGGATATGCTCAGAAGCTTGAACATGTGGTCTGTGAAAGTGCTGATAAGGTGCTGAAGAGGACCCTCAAGAGGAAGGTTGCGAATGGTGATCAGAGACAGGATCCGGTGTGGTTAACACAGGAGATGCAATTGGCAATAACCTGTGCAGATCTTATAACTGGAGGCATAGAAATGCTCAATTCAGCTATGGAAAGCGAGGAATAGTGGCACCTGCACTGTGAGCAGAAGAGGAGAGTACAGGTAATTCTTAAGAGTATCATGCTACATGAAAAGAAGAGTACTGCAGCTGTCAAGGCCAGCAAGAACAGTGGGATAGACCTCTGTCATAACATAAATAAGTTAAGAGGAGAGACTAAGAAGAGTAAGGATGCAGTGGTATACATAGAAAATGGAGAAGAGAGATTGCTGAGGATGATTTGAATGCTGCAGTGGTAAGTTTTTGGACAGGAATTTATCAGAAAAATCTTAATATTTGTGAAGGGTAAAATACCCTTCTGTACGGAGAATTAGCAAGCGTATTGTAATGCGAATGTCACAAACGCTAATCGGATAATACAGTATCTGTTGCTAGCTATATCATCTCTGCCTTACTAAACAGTATTACTTATTAGCTAATAAGTGTGTGCTTATTCCGACTGTTAGTCTAGAGTTACAACACTGCAACAAAAACTGATTGTAGTTTTTGTTCACAGATTTCACGTCAGTTCATGGCAAATTGATAACTTGCTCTGAACTGCTGGCCATGTGATGTCATGCCGACCCCAGTATACAGAAAACGCCCAAGTAGGTATTCAGAAAACACTCCCGCTTTACTTACCCCTATCGGGTTGGGAGACATACCTAGCTTGGTCAGGTCAATGAAATCTTATCTTTGGATTTGCATGGGTATTAAAATAGAAAATGAGGTTTTTAGCTCATCTTGAGCAGTAAACGACTAAATGGCGCCAAGCCACGAAACACAATAAACAACAATGAGCTTAGTATTGGTCGAAAAGCACACCACGTGTGTACGCAGTATCGATGCTTGGCTAAGTTTTAGATTTTAATTAGAAACGTGCAAGAGATCAACAGATCAGCTTTGAGAAGGACTTATGTACTGCTTTGCAGCACAGGGAAAACAAGCCCAGAGTAATTCTGGTCTACAATAGCTAGTCGTTCCGAAAAGACACCGGCTAACCAGGTGCGGAAGGTGGAACGGTGGCTCACAGCTGTGGCTGGAAAGCCATCCCTCAGGGAATTTGACCACTGCTACAGACGAGCAGTTTTCGAAATGATCCAAAGCGTGATCCTGAAAGGACTCGAAAGCCTTTCCGTGTCTAGAAGGAGCCAGGCAAAAGCAGTAGTCCTAGAGGGTCCAGCAAGGTCTGCATTATAAGTGACTCTACTCTCTGGCTAATATCTCCAGAACCTTCAGGTAAAGGTTGAAAGCAGCAAGAATCTGGGTTGGAACTGTATTGTCCTAACAGGGTTTTGCTCCATAGATTTCTTCCTGGACAATCCAGAACAAGGCAGTTTGTTACTTATAACCTATATTTGGATAGAGGATCAGGGGTACGGTAACATACTGAAGGTGGTTGCCAAGTATCCCTGAAATCAGAGGTGACTTACAGTCACTATCCTGCCGTTGTTGAAACCGCTGGATTGCCTGAAGGAAAAATCAACAAAGAATGAAAAGAATAAATTAGTTCAGGTCAGGATCCTTCGCAACAGCAGCTCGGGGGGGGCATGAATCCCCTCCCTGCTGTGCCGTGGGTACCGTATGTCGGTGCTACCAACAGAGGTGCTCTGTCGGAGTGAGCCACTGAAAATGGATAGTGTTGCAACGAATTTTTCTCAGTGGCGAGCAAAGACGGAACTTCTCTGGAGGATCAAACAAACCCAAAGCCAGTTCCATGGCCTAGGGTGAGGTTGATGTATTAGTGCACTCGTCGTGCCAAAATGAAGAGTGCTGCTGGTGGGCTCCTGAGGTGGGTACCAGGTGGGCGAGGCCTAAAAAAATAGAACACCAAAAGCTGTCTTCAATGAGGGTTACATCTCGAAACAGTCTAAACTACCATTTAGACGCCCCCAGATTTAAGTGCTGTCACGGGTCTGGTGCGGACCTTAAGTGATTTCTGCTAAATAAGTCATAGTTCTTGGCGACCCATGATTGGCAGCAGCTATACGTACTCCTTTGAGACCAGTTGGCCTATTGCTCTCTGCTGCATGAACCACTGCATGTGGGTTTCCCAGTGGATGGTGCAGTCAAAGTTGACTTTACCTTTTTTGCTATTTAGGACAGCCAATTTTGGTGCCAAAACAAGGCTTGTGCTGTTCAGTAATCAAAATAGCTTCTGGAGTAATATGTATAGAAAAATTTCTCTATTTTATCAAATCATTTATCTACTCCTACTTTTTTTCAGCTATGTGCCAGTCACTGCCAGACAATAGCTACCCAATATACACAGGCTGGCACTAGTAGGTTCAATCCATTTCCAAACTACCTATATTTAGTGTTGAAAGGGCTTCAAAGTCTTCAATTACACATGCAAAATTGCATCTGGAGTATTGAAAGTTAGATTTCATCCCATGGTGAAGATGGATTGTGATCCTGATGTTATTCAAGAAATTCAATCAGAAATTCCTCTCATTGAGGTAGGTTTTGTATGTTTGTTTATTAGCTATGTTCTGAAATATAGCTATCATTTTGAAATGTGTGAGTGTGACATACATAGTGCTTTAAATGGAGCTGGCTTGGAATTACTTTCTGGTGAAATATTTTGGAAATAATCATAGGCTAGGAAATACGTAGATACGCTACTAAGCTATATTACGTTACACCCTGCTTGTAGTCCTAGAGTGTAAAAGAAGACTCGTCCTAGTTTCAAGTAACTGAGCCACACTCTGACAAGTTAGTACACCTGGCAATCTGGCTAAATTGAAATGTAGAATATCAGTAGTTCTGTATTTGTATTCAGTAACTAGTGCAATATAGCTACTTGTTAAAAATATTCCTATGTTCAGTCCATGTATGGAGGCGAAGTTGAGGATCTTCGTCCCACTAATGTGAGCCCCGAGGAGCGGAAGTATCACACCACTGCTGTTAGGCTTCATCTGACTCCTTTGAGCTGTTGCTCTGAACAACGACCTGATCATGAAACTATGATAATATTGAAACTAGAGACCAATAATGATTATCCCAACAGGTTAGTAATCCAAAATTGTACCTACCTAAACTGTAATACTTGAGATTATGCTGTCCATAGGAGTAACGTTGAGCATGTTTCAGTTTTTCAGAGAACTACTCTCTAAAGCCCCAAAGTGCAGGTAATTCTGAGCAAATGTTTTCTATAATTTTCTCTGCCATGGAGGTTATGTTATGCTTTGAAGAATATGAAGCGTGGATACAAATGTAAAAAGTTACAGATATCTGCATGCATTCCATAAATTATTCTAGCAGATGGTTTTGATTATCATCATTTTATATAACTGCAAAGTAAGCATTAGAAAATGACAAGATTAAACGGGGCAGCTTACGATGCATGTTTAACTAATTTGACTTGCAGGCAACGATGGCTTGTGGTGACAGTAAACCAGAGCCTGCCGAGCACAGTGTGTTGACTCCGGGCATGCAAACGTCAACATGATGAGTTATGTGCTGACTCGGGGCTTGTTAAACCCTTTACCGGGCGGCTGAGAAATGCTTTCCAAGCAATACCTTTAGGGAAGTGAGCGTGTATGGTCATTTGCCAGGTAAAGGGTTTACGGTATTTATTGGTAAGAGGCACCAACAAATGATTAGCATTGAGGACAAACTTCCGGATAGCTACCTGTTTTACAGTGGGGGTATATGTGCCAATTAAGCAGAATTGGCACTTTTTAGTTAACTAGTTGGTATCGAGTATCAACTTTGGGTTATATTTGCTGATGCAAATATTTTAGTCAAAAACTTGTCACACAGGTCAACAGTAAGAAAAAATGTAAAATTATTACAACTCGTATAGAATACTGGTAGTTTTGATGTACTGAATAAGAAAATGGCACCCATTCCTCTATTATGTCAAATTTTTCTGCTACACCGATTTTTCTGTCAGGCTAAATATGGGCCTCACAAATCCAGGGGCAAACCTGAGTGCCTTTTCCACAGATGTTGCTGCTTGCCGCAGCTCCTGCTGATGTTTGTTTCTTGGAGTTAGGTAGACTCTCTAGATAACCCTTTCTGTTACGAGAGGTGGACTGCAGATCGAGTTGGCCAACATTGTCAACGGGACTCCTTTACTTTCTCTTGTGTGGACTCTGTTCTATTCTTTCTCTTCTAGATACCTATGTGTGGGAGTTTGGATCTCCCTTGTGAGTGGGTGCTCAATGTCTCTCTTTGTAGTCCGGTTCAGTCCATGTTTGCCTGTGTGTTGTGCTGAAATATTCATGATGATAATTATGTTCTTATCCAAAAAATAGGTAGCTACCATATATAATAGATATTTGCAATACAATATTTAAGAAAGTCAGCTGTTTGTTTTTTGTCAAGCTTTATCTTCCGCATGTTTTTATCTAGAAGTACAGTAGCTACCTATATTTCATTCAGTGAAAGCTTGTATTCTCTATCTTGCATAAATTTGTGTATCTTCAAGAACAAATATTGTAGTTTTATGTTCTTTAATCACTAGTGTCATAAACTTTTTTGTTTCACTGTCTTTTCAAGTGTTTTATTATGCTAGCCTTTGTACGCTGTTATCAATTTAATACCATAGTTGCAGTAGAAACACTTAAAGTGCCAGAACTAATTTCCACAGCCTATGTGTTGTAAATTTCGTGAGAATGTAGGTATGGTATGCAACACTGTACATGGTTCAATTGTTCCTGAATGCTAGTTTAAAAATTGTGAGTTCAATCCATTCCAGAGCTTCTGATAACATTACCTGTTCAATTTTCTGCAGCCCTGCCTCGTATGTAATAGAAAACTATCGTGGTCTGACTGTACAAGAAAAAGAGGAAATCGAGGCCCTCATTGGCAGAATGGTAAATGAAGCAGCTAAGGAAGGAATGGTCGTTTTCTATGAGGTCTGTCGTGAAGTGAAGGTAAGACTGATGTACAGTATACTGTATATATGTTTTAGGTCCTGTAATGAGTAGGTAGCGCTTCAAAGTTGAAGAATTTCCGAGATCAGGAGCCTGCGTTGGAAACTAGTTAAAACTAGGAGTTGCAGTTGGTGGAAATGCTATTCTGTTTTGAATAGGTAAGTGTGCCTACTGCTAATGATGCGAAATATTATTGTAAATGTACAAAACTACTAGCTATCTTAGCTTAATATCTATGTCCCTAGCCTATGTATATGTGTTAAAATTATTTGGATATGTTTAATGTTTACATTAAATACTATTTGGACCAAAGAGTCGGGAGTCAAAAAATCTTGAGGAGTTGGAAATTCTGGAGGGCCCGGAGTCGGAGTCGAACCTTGAACCATCAGACTCTGCAACCCTGTTTTTTTCAGTAAAGTGCTGTATTGACATTGCAGCAGTGAACTTTACTAGCAACAAGCACGGAATACCTCTTTGACTCTCCCAGGAGTACCTCGCTGCCCACAATCGTCCCCACCGATCCAGTGTTCATCACGACCGACTTGCGAGACAGCAGGAGAAAGAACGTCAATTACGGGAAGTTGAAGAGCAGGAAAAGTTGCAACAGAAGAGGCAGCAAGAAATAAAGTCTGAAGAAATGGAAGTTGCCAACCGAGTCTACTTGAATGAGTGAGTGGCTCAGATTGTTGCTGCTTCTTCAGTTTCTTGGTCAGCCACTCTGACCATGCAGCTTCCATATGATTGATACTTGTGCAGCTTACTTGCTCAGACACATGTAGCTGTAGCTTTTTTGTAATTTATTTCTATTTCTGAGTCTCTTTTTAATCAGTGTAAGTCATTACAGTGGGTAGCTACCTTCTTTCTTTTTTTTCAGAATATTTGCAATTATTAAAAAATTCTAACTCATGAATGACAAACCTTGTTATTTTATGGGCCGTCCTTGATATAATTTAACTCATCCTCTAGCACCTCCTGGACAGACTACCCAGCTGTTCAAAAATATCTGAAGCTAATAATATGGTCTCTCTCCCTTGCTGTAGGACTGAACGCACAAAGAGACTCGCTGGCTAAGCCATTGCTGTTATCGTTATGAGCTGCCAGTTGGGTGTTTCTAATCTATGTTAAGTAGAAACAGGAAAGTGAATACTGTACATACGTATTGTTACATGCCCAGGAGACGAGCAGAGCGAGAAGCAGCAACTTCACATGCAAGGTCTGACTCTGTCCAGCGCTCCATCTCAGCTCCCTCTAGTGATGCCTCGCCTCGTAAGAGGTCTGTTTATTTTTATTTAAGCATGCTCAAAAATTTTATTACCGAACTTTTTAGTGTAGCTAAACACATATACTATATGAAGTATCGAAAACGTGGCTGGACGTCTGTCGGGGTTCATCATATCAGGTTATTAATGACTGAGTACAGACATCAGATTTTATTGGCCAAGCTTTCGGCACAGGTCAAGTTTGGCCAATAAAATCTGATGTCTGTACTCAGTCATTAATAACCTGATATTATATACTATATGTCAAAATTGGGAGTGTATGGCTAGTAGTTGAATTATTTTATGACATTCGGACTGTGATTTGGATAAACGGCGTTTCAAGTGAGTTTTGCCAGTGATATACTATAATAAAGGTATATGCAGATCGCCTCCAACAGATATAGGTAGGTACTTAAACTTAGCATGTCTCCGTCCCTATCCTTCAACTGGAGTGCATTGTGTTTTTGGTGATAGCTATCTAGTAGGCTACTATTTTATTGCTATTTTTCTATCTAGCTTAATTTAGGTATGTCTGTACTTACAGAGCTTCAAGATCTGTGTCAGAGAACAACCATTGGATGAAGACTGTGGATGTTCATCTGAAAAACGCGGACGGAGAATCAGTTGTGGTTGAAGTTTTACACGCCTTGTCAGAGAACATTGCGCCACAAGCATATCACACTGTGTATGAAGTCTACCGACGTGACACGAACTCTTCTGCTGTGCTGCACACTTGGGAGGCTCGCGTCAGCGCCCACGCTAGGAGAAGTTCCGTTGCTTCCAAGCCCAACTGGGAGGCTATCCGTATGGAAGGTTTTGTACATCAGCTGCACAAAATAGAGTCTGAAATGCCAAAGCTGATGAAGCTCTCTCACGCACATTTAGTACCATACGAGGCTTTTGCCATTGACCACTCTCCAAGTGATATAAAAATTCATCTCCTTCAGCCCTATATGGAGTGGAAGCCATTGTCTACATCCATAGACAACAAGAAGCACTTCAGGGAAATGTACGCTATAGAATTGGCTGAGGAGATCCTCAAAGGCTTATCATACTTGCACAAAGAAGGAATAGTTCATGGTGACCTGAGAGACACATCCATATTCATTGGGCATGGAGTGTCTGAGCTGCGCATTGCTGATTTCTTCGTTCAGGACATTCTTCTACTCGCTATTATGAATTTATTAGATAAAGAAGCTCCAAGAACCTTCAGGTCGCCCGGTGCAGATGCAAAGAAGCGAGACATCTACCGATTGGGCGTCATCCTGCTCTCCTTGCTATGCTCTAGACGTGTAACAGAGGTGAAGTTTTGCTGTTCTGTTTTTATTTCTAACTCTATGACTGTGCTTGTACTTCGTGATTCTGCTCGAGGTACCTTCTGAACATCTTTAAATCTCCCAGGTTTGTAGGGGTTAATTTTATGGAGGCAGTTTGTGATATAGCTATCTGCTTCCGCATGCTGATTGGGTTGCTCTCGGTTCTCTAGTAAATTTTACATTCTAGGTATGTATGTACATCACGTTATGCTTCTAGTCTAGTCACTCTACGTTATAGCTACGTAGTAGAGATGGGTTGGATGTCATTTTTTGGACATCGGCGGATGCGGATCTTTAAGCGCTGTGACATCCGCGGATGCTACCATTTCGACATCCGCGGATGTAGATGCGTATGTCAAAAGAGGTGCCGATGTGCCGCGGATGCGGATATTCGCCCATCACTACTACTTGATACTAGAGGGCCCAGCCGTCAGAAATGATGGCAATGATTTCGTGATAAAGCTTTTTATTGTTCTGGTTCCGAGTGTAGGTTTTGCCTTACAGTAGGTTTCATATCGGCAGGCGTGATCTTCCATTAATGAACCGTAAGTTATAGAAGCATGAAGCCGTGAGTTTTGCATGAGCAAAATATCCCTCTGTTCTGTTTTTACTCTTCTTTTTTAATTTGCTGTTCGCATGCGTGTTGATCCACCCTTGTAGCTACTTGGGTCCCTGTTGTTGTTGTTACGTAGGGGGCGGCTCCGGAGGGGGTCGGGCGCGTGGCGGAAGGTATGAGAAGGAAGGCAGGGAACACAAGAAGTCAGTCACAGATAAAGGGCTGTCCCACAGAGAGGTAGG
>LQNS02278083.1:4568981-4646995 GCA_001587735.2 Parhyale hawaiensis | reverse complement strand
AAGAATTTTAAAAAAATAACTTCAGAAACTGATTTCTGATGGCATTTTGCACCTACTATGTAAGTTTGAGTGATAGCTTGATAAAGCCCAAACCCCTCCAGCACTCCCCTTAAGCTGAATTTTTGTCAGTGATGTTGTCAAGTTCCTGGTATTATTTGAGTTACAGTTCAGCCACAACAGTGGAAATCAGTGAATGAGCTCTATGTTTATGAGTCATTTGTGTGTAATGAACACTGTGGCATAAATAGGGTGGTGGAGTTAGTCTCCGATCACTTTTTGCAAAACAAAATAATTCTGCGCCTTATAGTTCCCATAAAAATGATGATAACTCAACATTGTTATGCATCAAAAGGAAGAGCAAAAATTGAACTTTCATTTGAAAGTAAGTACATTATTCTATGAGTAATACTTTTTTGTTATAACGGTTAATGTGGGCTAATCGGACATTTTGGGCGAGCCAGTAACTCCGTTCAATTTTGACCGCTATTGACCGGTAGAAAGGAAGAATAGAAAACATTGAGATTATTAAACAAAGCTACCTATAGCTATGAGCTGCTAGATAAACGTGTTTTCTAACATTTTAGTGAATTTCATGCAGATCTGACTCCAATAAATGGAGTTAGCTATGGCTTTTCCCATAACTTACCCAAATGCCACCCCCAAAATAGTGCAAAATTCAACTTTTCAAAAAGCATATTTTTGGTTTGTAAAATGAACTTCTGTGTATTGCACCTTCCTTGGGCAATAAAATAAAAATTTTGGAAACATATTTCATGCTGCAGTTCACTTTGTTTCAGCCATACATAGGCTTAAACTGTTGGCCAAATAGTGCTGCACCATCCCTGAAAATGGGCCAAAAAAATTACACAACAAAAATTAATGGTGGTTTTCACATTTTGTTCATGTTTTCAGTGAAAAAATGTGAAAATTGCCACCACATTTCATTGTTTCATTTTTTTGGCCCGTCATTTCCAGGGATGGCGCGGCATTACTTAACCTACAGTTTAAGCCTATGTACGGCTTTCTAGCACTGCTAGTTTTCTCTCAGGAAGTTTTTTAGTGCCAAGTGGACAGCTACTAGCATGGTGGATGGGTACTAGACATATTACCCTAATGTAAGCAAATTTATTTTCATATGGTTTGTTGCCAAGATTTGTAGCTAAAAAAAGCATCATTTTAAGAACAAATTCATTAGGAATGCTAAGAAATAATGGGTGAACACGAATTAAGGCTAGATCTTGTGAAGGTTGAAGTCCTAAACCCTTGAGTGTAATCAAAGGCTTACATATCTCAACATGTTAGTTCATGACTGGCAGGTCTGCTGTATGTTAACACTCATTTCACAGGCTTTGACTGAGAGAAGAATCTTAAGATTGAGAGAGTATGGTAGAGTACCTGTGAGATAGCTAAATAGTAAATAATATCATTCGTTGTGGGGAGTTGCAGCTATGAGTACCGGTATATTGGGATCTTCTGAAGATCTTGGTTGCGTATTTCTCTCCTCTATTTTTTTCAACATTCCTCATCAACTTTGTCAGTATTTCTGGCAATATGTTGCAGGCAGTGTGGTAATTTGGCAATGCATTGGAGCTACTGGTACGTCCCACACTGTGCAGTCTGATAGCTATATCAATAGTCAACATTTTCCTCATTAGCTACGGTAGTAAACAGAAGACCATGTGAGATAGGCTGCTTTCATTGTATGATCTACTGTTCTTGGTTTAAGTTGAAGATTGTGTATAAATGTCGTGCGTGAACGATGGATTTGCGCGATCGATCGATCGATCGATCGCGCTGCGCAAACGATGGATGTTGTTGGTATTAGGCCGTAATTTCGGGTAAGTTGGACTATATTTGGGTTTAATGTCGGATTGGTTAGGGGAGGCAAGGACTGTTTTTTTCCTTTTTCATTTTAAAGCGTGAACGATCGATCGTTTGCGCAGCGCGATCGATCGATCGCGCAATCCATCAATCACACACAACATGTAGCTATACCACCTATATAGTAGTAGTTCTTTTTCTTATATTGCTTCTGTAAATTGTGCAGACTGGACTCATTGTTGGTGTGTATGAGAAGGATGGCACCCCTGAGCTGACCCCAACGGCAGCCTCTGTCAACCAGGCAACATCTGGCAACCTTCTCACTCTTCTCAACTAGTAAGATCTTTCTTTGTTGAATATCAGTAGCTAACTAACTACCTGTTGTACTGTACTTATCTTCCCTAGAGCTTTAGCTAGGTACTATACAAGTGCTCTCTAGTAGGTAGCTTGTAGCTAATAGTGATCTCATTGCAAGTCGCAGAACCCCTACTTACCTAGAGCTTTTGAATGTATCCCAGCTGCTTTGTTCCATTTTCATTTGTGCATGGGTTCCACGTTAGTGTCAACATCCTACACGTCCCTTTTTCCAATCTTGAATCACTCTTCCTACTGTACTCAGTTGTATCGATGAAGGCTCAAAAAAATATTGACTTTGAATTATTTCATCAGATTGAAAGTGTTTAATATTTTTATTGTAGGGTATTGCCTGAACAAGGTGAGAATAAATTTACTATAGGCTAGGCTATAAGTTTGCATGCTGCCAATATAATTATATGAAACTAAATAATATTCAATGTTAGCTGAAGAAAATAACACAGTATCATAAGTTTTAAGGGCGAGAAAAGTAATTGTAGCTGCAGCAGAAAATACATGTTGTCCCCAATCCCCATTTAATACTTTGTAGCAAACCCTTTATTAACTTCAACAGCAACCAATCTCTTCCTGTAGTCTTTGATTAATGATGCGATTATTTTAGTATATAGGTATTTTGATCCATGCTTTGTAGCAAATTGTCTTCAGATTTGTGATAATTGTTGAACCTCTTTCCCGCATTTTAATTTTCAAATAGTACCTACTATAAGTTCTCAATTGGATGCCAATCCAGGGATTGATTCAGTGTCAAAGCTGTTTTTTGCTAGCCATTTCTTTGTCGTCGAAGCAGTAGGCCTATGCGTGGGATAATTGTCTTGCTGGAAAATCAACAAGGAGGAAGTCCAAGGCTCTCTACAGAAGGCACTAAGTTTTCTCTTAGGATTTGTTGAGTTTTCCTGCTTTTATCATCTATAATTGATGGTTTACCAACACCTCTCACAGAAAAGCAGCCCCAAGCCATGATACTACTACCAAATTTGCGCCATCTTTCCTCCACACATGATTCCGAAAATTATGACAAAACTACTCTATCTCAACCTCATCTGTCTGAAAGTCTTTCCCAATAAAAGTATTTCTTATCTTGATACTCTTTTGCAAATTCAAACCTTGCATTTCTGTACCGTTTTTAACGGAGTAGGTTGTGTCTTCATAGGTCTGCGCGACTTTGTATTATCTCTGTGTAGTTCATTATTTATTGTTGGTTTAATTGCATAACTCTGAAAATCTTCTCGGGTGGCCATTGAATTTTTTTTATCTGTCGTCCCAACTGTCTTTATAATCTTACCCGGAGCACCTGATCTGCATTGGATCTCAACAGGATAAAGTTTGTAAAATCTTGTTATGAATGAACTATTTGTAGTGAACAGGATGTTGAGGTCACTGGAGATCTTTCTGTAACTTTTTCCATCTTTCTACCGCTTAACAACTTTTTGTGGCTTAGTCAATTCCTGTGCGTGGAGTGATGGCAGATGTCCTCGATTTTAACTACAGATACCTAGCTTTTTTGTTTTCATAAGTCTTAAGTTTTACACAAGAAATATAGTCGAATAAGCTTGAGTGACTACTTGCATTACGAACCGGGAAGAAACAGTGGAGCAGAATTTGAAATCTAATACAGTAATTGTTAGCTACCATTATTTCATGGTTGTTTTTAGGTTTCTGGGTTTATCTTGAAATTTCGAAGCTATGTTGCTAACGAACCAAAATACATTCAGTGCGAAAAATCGCTTATCTACCTTTTGTATTCTTGGGCACCCTTGTTATCCTACCTACTTGTGGCACTTGGAAGATAACGTGAGTTTATCAGGTCTCTGGGCTTCTGTTAAATTACTGGGTACCTACCTTTCTCTCAGGTTTCGTTTTGTCTTTGTGAATTATAGTAGTTATTGCTCATACAACACTGCGTATAGGATTCAGCATGCGAGGATTGTTTTGCAATTTATCTTATTTTTATCTACTATGCACGTTTGTGAACGTTACAAATAGTATCACCCGTACGAAACATTGTCTTTAATTCCGGCACGAAAGTGTAATTACCTGCTCGTATTGCCACTGAAGAGCTTAATATACAGTAGTTAAAGCCAAACTCGTTATCTTTCAGGTGTCACAAGCCCAGGTGTGGGAGGATATGTGCTGCTTCTAAACCACTACTCTGCATTGAAGAGATTCCCAACATTGGCGCCTCTCGTCTCTCTTGTTACATCAGTGAAAAAAAAAAAAAACTATCATTGAAGGTGCACCCCTTGACAAGTTGCAACAGCATTGTTACCCGACCTGTTCACCGCAGGTGTCGTTATTTACTGAACCCTTAGTGGACATCCTAGGTGATTATTGTGAGTTAAATGTAATCTGCTGTGCGTCACAAACTCATTTAATTGAGTGTACATTGCGCAAATTCTTTACCTACATTGCGCAAATTCTTTACCTTGGTAATGAGTAGGTAACTGTTGACTTTGTTGTGACAGTGTCGTATCTTAGATACACTTGCCGAGTCTTGACTCTTTGTGGTACTGAAAATTATCATCTCGTACATCAACTCTTTGTGGAAAAAAACGACCTTGCTGCTGCTGCTACTACTACTACTAGGATCTTCGGAGTTGACTACGTCTACAAGTGAAAAAGATCAACTATTTCTTTACCTAGGCAAACCTTCATACGATACGACATTCTGCCTCAGACTGCCTTCACTCTCCGCACCATTGTTTGTCTTTGATCGGCTGAAGCGTGAATAGAAAACACAAGTTTATTGTGAGAAATTTGAAGGGAGCTTGTTTGAGCTTCTGTTTTTTTACTGCTTGACCGTTTTAAGTAAGAGCGGTATTGAGGCAAGGCGTAAGTTCTTCCTGCGCCATGAACGGCGTGCCCGACAATGTTCGACCCAACGTAAGGTACGTCGCTCCTGTTGGTGGGAGTGGTGCCGTACCTGCTGCGTCGGGCAGTGGAGGTGCAGATGGTGCTGATGGCGGCGGCAACGGTAGTGTAAATAACAATAACTTGGGCGGACCTAGCATGTCTTCCTTTGCGTCGCCATCGCTGTCTGCACCTCTGAGCTCCTCCTCCGCCCGTCTCATGATGCCACCAAGAGGCACCAAGCGACCGTTCTCTGTCGTCCAGGATGGTATTGAAGGCACATCGCAAGGAATTTCCTCAGACTATCTATGCCCAATCTGCCTGGAGTTAATGAAAGAAGCGCACATTATTAGCTGCGGTCATACCTTTTGCCGAGTTTGCTTAGAGAAAAGCATAGACAACAATAAGAGATGTCCCAAATGTAATTATACGGTGTATAGCAATGAAAATATTTTCCCGAATCATATCGTCAACCAACAAGTTCTCAAATACAAGCAGTCGCTGGAACTCAATGAAACCATGAACAAAAAGAATAAAAAATCGGTCTTTACTGATCTACAAATGTACATTGGTCAAAGTTCCTCATCAATGAGGCTTTCTGATATAACGTCACTCATTTCTATGCTGCAGGAAAAGAAAGAACAGCTGCTTGCAGACTCGGATGAAGTCAAATACAAATTGCTTCAGACCTTTTTGTCTGAATTGAAAAGTAGAAAAGAACTAGAGTTGGCTTCCATAACCAGAGAACTGCAGATTGTTCGCCACGACCTGGATGTTGTCAAGTCTGAATTAGAAAAGGACTTGACTTCTGTCAAGTTGGAAAAGATAAGTACAGATGCAGACATTGTTGTTCCGAACTCAGCTAGCATTAGTGACGCGGACGACGTTGCGAGCAGCAGGGTGGCTGCTGCTCTGGAGGCCGAAGAGCCCGACTTCCAGTTCATGGAAGGCTTTAACGTCCCTGTAAATAATGACCTGGCTGCTAGCAGTACATCATTCGAGGCGAAGAAGAAGAAAGTTCACCTGAATTTTGACGATTTAACGCAAAGTTATTTTTCATATCGTGTGCCTGTGTTGTCCGGCGCGTCGGGTGTTGAGTTGGAAACCGGTGTCAGTTCTAGTTTAGACGACTTTGGCCAGTGCATATGCAAATTTTCCCAGTTTACTTGCTTAAGAACTTTAGCTACTATTGATTATGCTGGGGATAAACTCCCTGCCTCTAGCAACATTGCGTCGAGCATTGAATTTGACAAAGATGGGGAATTTTTTGCTGTTGCTGGGCTTACCAAAAAAATACGAGTGTTTGACTACCGCAACGTCGTTGGTGACGTAGTTGACATTCACTATCCCAGCTCGGAAATGGTGTGCGACGCAAAGATCAGCTGTGTCAGTTGGAGTTCTTATCTCAAGAATAAGCTTGCCAGCAGTAACTACGACGGAGATGTTACCATTTGGGATGCCTTTGCAGCCCAGAAACTCCACGTCTACAAAGAGCACCAGAAGCGGTGCTGGAGTGTCGACTTCAATAAGATGGACACGAAGCTCATGGCCTCAGGAAGTGACGATGCTTGTGTCAAGTTGTGGCACCTCGACAGCGATCGCTCCCTTACCAGCATAGAAGCCAAAGCCAATGTTTGCTGCGTGCAATTCAACCCTGAGAGTCGCTACCACTTAGCATTTGGCTCAGCTGACCATTACGTCCATTATTACGACTTGAGGAAGATGAAGGAACCCCTGAGACTATTCAAAGGACATAAGAAAGCCGTATCGTATGTAAAGTTCATTTCGGGAAGTGAAATAGTTTCTGCGTCGACAGACTCGCACTTGAAGGTGTGGAATGTGAATGAACCGAACTGCGTGCAGTCCCTACAGGGGCATCTCAATGATAAGAACTTCGTAGGTCTGGCTACTGACGGCGAATATGTAGCTTGTGGCTCCGAGAAAAATTCCCTTTATGTTTATTATAAAGATTTACCGAAGCACATGATATCCTTCCGGTTTGATCAGCGGCGGTTTACTGTTGAGCCTGACTCAAGAGAAGAAGATTCTTCGGACTTTGTGTCTGCCGTATGCTGGAGAAAAGGATCCAACGTAATTGTTGCTGGCAACAGTCAAGGCATCATTAAAGTCCTGCAGATGGTTTGAGTATCGTTATGTAGGTAGCTGTTAAAGAAGTTCCCTTTTTTTTTGAAAAGTTACCCTAGTTTGATATTTACCCATCTCCTGGTAGTTGTTTGTGACAGAAAGTTGACATTCGTTCCAATCTAGCTATTGCCTACTGATTAGCAATCATACATTTGTAACCAGAGATGATCTGTCTGCGCTGTCATGTTAGTCATTTGAGATGTGTCACTGTAAAACTATGATAATTCTGCAGATGTACCTACCTACATTAACTATGCCGGAAGTGTCTTCAGAAGAAAAATATAATAACTTAATCATACCTAGGTATACAAACTTACGAGCGGCGCAACCCTGTGTGGATGAGTGGGGATATTCGGAAATTAATTAGCTACCAAAGCCTACCATGAATATTATTAGTTTAAATACTTTGTTTGGCAGTTTATGGAAAAAGTTGCCACTTGCTGTAGTTAGTAGATTGCCTATAAATGTCTGTTGACGAACGGCGAGAAGACAAAAAAAAGGTTCGATAGAGAAATGTGTTTGTCAAAACATAGTTATGCCATCTGGTTGTTTCTCGCTGACCATTCTATGATGTGGCTTATTTGCAGTTTTACTAACGTTTATATTCAGGCTGTTGTTAAGTTTTTGAATGCAGTGTATTGCTGTACAGCAGGGAGGTGACGGACCCCATTTCTTTGTATTTTGACGCGTAACGAGTCCATAAAAAATATATATCCGTGTGTTCCATTTGTTCGTTTTCCGTTTAATTACTGTCATACTTTTCAAGTAGGCTATGCTGACGTAAGGTTTCTGCATTTATGTTTTGGAATTATCAATCATGCTACTATTTATTGTATAGAGTTTTTGGGTAGCTGCTTAGATTTGTCGTAACAAGTGCTTTGGTTTTCTTTATCACTGTTGGACCGCCGCCGCAGTATTGCCATTCGTGTCGGCTGTTGGCATTCATGTGGTCCAGTGTGTGATTTTTTAGGCAGAGGTAGTTATATTTTTCCACATTATGTTTTGGGAATGAAGGTGTGTACATTTCTATATTTGGCTAGACGACTTAGTGCGTTATTTATTTTTTCTAGACACGGATAAATTATCACCTGTTTCTTGCTGTACGTCCCCGGGGCTTATAGCCCTAAATTTATGCGCAATGAGGTGAATTCTGAATACCAAACGCTTAAAATGAACAAGTAAATAGCTTATAAATGCCCCCTTTGTCTACCTCGTTTTGAAAAACGCGACAGCTACTTCACTTACGTTTAATACTACTAAGTATGTATTACTGGAAAATAATCCCTCGCCTGCCAAAGCAATTGGGAGTTCTTATTTTATAGCATTGGCAAGTAATGGTGAGAGCTACCTCGTGATTTTATTTTATATATATATATATAGCTACTGTGCTTATGACGCAGTAGCAGCTTGCCGAAGTTCCTGCAGACGAGGTTAGTTTTGTAAAGTTAAATAGGATCTCTAAATTTCCTTTTCTGTCCCGCGAGGTGGGCCGCCGATCGAGTTGACCGACTTTTTCTGCGGGGCTCTTACCTTCGCCCATGCGGAGGGCCTCGGAGGGGTCCGTCCGCTCCGGCGCTTTTTTTCTCTGTCTTCTTTTCTTTTCGTCCTTCATCTCTTGCCACCTGAGCACTACGTTGTGGATCCGGCTGTAAGCCGAGTAAATCATCGTAGATCGCTATTGATTGTCTTAGTGTCGGAAATAGCGGGGCAATACCAATCTAGCTAATAATAACAATAATATGACGCAGTATGGACCCCAGCTAACTGTCTGTGGACCGCTGTATGGAATTATTTTTAAGATTAATCGCCCTCGAGAGTATATATATATATATATATTCTGGCGGGCCCTTTCCCTGCCACGATATGTTTGGGCATAACGCATCCAAAGGTCCCGAGTGCCTCTCCGCAGGGGATGTATCATCTGGCCGCAGTTCGTGCTGACGAGGTTAGTTTTGTAAAGTTAGGTAGGCTCTCAATACTTCCCCTTCTGTTTCGGGAGGTGGGCTGCCGATCGAGGTGGCTGACCAATTCCCGCTAGACTTATACCTTCATGTATTTCGTTTTCTTCCCCTGTGTGGCGTAGCTGAGCGAAAGCGTTCAGCCGCGCCTGGGGGTTGGAAAGCTCAACTTGCGCCTTTTTCCTGTAGGTAGCGCACTGACCACTCTGTGACCTACCGGCAGAAAAGCTGTGACAAAAATCATTGACAAAATTAAAACGCGCCCTAGTCGGCGCGCGAGCCTGTGGTTAAACACAGGAATAGTTCGGCGCGATATAGTCAGTGTGCCACTGAAGCGCTAGTAATAATTACTACTACTACTTTTTCATGTACGCGCGTCCCTACAGGTTTAAGCTAATTACTTAATTTCAGACTTCTATGTGTAGTAAGAATTATTTAATGCTGACCCTTCCTGCTAGTGCCGTCTACTAGCTGCTGATTATGTCTCTTACAGTACGTGCCGACTTGATCTGTTGACTGCCCCCTGGGGGTTCATGTAGGTTACCTTAGCCATTAGCTAGGTCTTCGGGACGTCTGTCTTTCGTGCCCACTTTGCTTCCTTCTGATTTCATACTCGTACTGATACTACTTTCTTCTGTTCTTCTTTCCCGACTTACTGTTCCCATGCGCGTTTATCCTGTGTGAGAACACCTTCGTGCATTGTTCCCGTTTCTATCGACATGCTGTATGTACCTTATTTCTTCCTCTGTTAGATCACCTTTGTTGTGGAGATGGAGGCTGAAACTCTTCAATGATAATAATAATCTGTTGAGTAGCTATTTCTCTTACAGTACTTGGACATGTAATCAATTTCCTAGGTAGGAGTAAGAACATATTAAATATTGTTTATTTGCAGGCGTTGTTTTTAAATCGCTCTAAAAATGTTTACATTCTTACTCCAGTTATGTTTTATGGATATCAGTACCTATGTAGTATCCAGTACAATATACTCGACATTCTTAATTGTGCTTCAGTCATTACATCCTAACTTCATTCTAACTTTATTGCCAGCGGTCTTTCAGTTTGGGCTCATTCTTGGCATGCTCTGGGGAGTAAGAGCCCCTGTTTTACCCCATAGATTAGTTAACCGTACCAAAGCCTTTGGGATGAGTTTTTTTCGTGTTCACCATGCTTCCTTCCATTTTTGTGCTCCTAATAGTGCTGTTATGCTTCGCTCTTCCTTCCCCGAGATTCTGTACCATAATAAGTTTATCCAGTGTGGTATCAACCTCCCCTATCATGGGCTGAGCATTCTTTCTGTCTTAATACAGGTCCATTATTCGTTCCTGTCTATTGATCGGTAGTGCCTCACGAACCCAGGGGCGAACCTTAGCGCCTTCTTCGCAGGAAATGTTGCAGCTGGGTATCAAGGTTAGTTATGTAAAGTTAGGTAGGTTCTCTATATTTTTCCCTTATTCCATTTCAGAATTATGCTCGCCTGCGATAGCCTTTCTTGGATATTTCAGTAATATTTCGTCTCTTTGTTTCATTTCCCGAGGGACGAGGAAGGTTGTTGAGAAAGAACAGAAAAAGATAAATTTGAGCGGCCGCTTCTAGCGGGTTTCCCTCGCTAGGGGTTTCTGGAAACTTCTGTGACGTCATTACTCCCCCCTCCGCCCCTCTGGGAGTTATATTCCTTCGGGTGGCCATAGCTACAGTACCTCAGATCGTCTTGGATCTCAGCACAAGCAACATCTCGTTTAGCGCTGCTTTTCACTTCCAGCGCAACGCTTCTCTTCCTGTGCTAGTGTTAGCCTCTTCTCATTTGCATGCCCTTAACTGAGTCGAACATCTCTGCACATCGACAGGACAACGTGTCAAGAAAGTCTAGTTTCGGGCTCGATGCTCGGCAATTAGTGTCTACCGTCCCGCATCACTTCAGTTCTTCCTGTCGACGAAGCTTCTGGGAATCTAGGTTTCTGATCCGATGCTCGGTGCTCGATGCTCGTGAACTAGTGTCTACCTTCCCTCAAGACTCAACTCTGCCTGTCGACGATGCCAAGTGAAATCTAGTTTCGAAGCTCAAGGCTCGATGCTGGAAGCTCGGAACTAGGGTCCTCCTTCCCTCAACACGTCTACTCTTCCTGCCAACGTCAACGTCCATTGGGGATCTCGTTTCGGGGTCGATACTCGGTGTTCGATGCTCGGCCCGCGAAAGCTCGGGCTCGATAGCCGGAAACTATTGTCAACGTTTATGGCTGGAACTTGTTTGGAGAAGCCGACCCTACATCACCCGCGTCGCATCGCTACAGTTCCCACCGGCGGTTCACATCCGTAGCTCCTAGCGTCCGAAACTCAATTCTTCAAGTTCGATGTTCAGGAGGGGGAGGCTGTTCCTACGCCGTCGAAGTCGCGTCGCCCTTGCATCTCCCGGGGTCAAAAAGAATACTTCACATAGGAGGTCATTGACACTTTGAAGCTCGGAGCCCTGAAGCTCACAGCTTGAAGGCGCGGATCTCGAAAATCTCGAAACCGCAGCCATTCCCAATAGCCTCCCCCCATGTCCACAGCTCTAGCCTTAGCGGTTATACCCGCGGGCAAGTTGGGACGAAGGATCCCAGAAAGCCGACCTCCACCCCTGTTAGCCTCCGGCGCCCTGCTCTCCATCTCACGCTTAGCTCACTAAACTTCAGCCCCAGTCTTCTTCACACCCTTGAAGAAACACGATACCGCTTTCTCTTCTCGTCTCGTCTTTCCGCTGGTCTTCTCACCGAAAGTACAGTAAGTGTTCGGAAGCGACCTAACGTTCGGTGCCAAGTCAAGACTCTTTCAGCGGAGAGCTAAACTTTCACCTCTCGTTCCCCACCTTCGCCGCTATCTCCTCTCTCCCTCTGAAAGGGCGAAGGCTCGAGGCCTGGACTTCTAGGAAGGCCACCGCGGGCGTAATCATGGTTAGCCAACCGAGGAGCCTATGTCCCCCTTGTCTCGAGTGCGAGCAGGGAAACAACGTGGAGTTTAAATCACTGGAGCGGAGAGCCCTGTCGGGGCCTCCCACACGAGAGGAAGTAGTCCTGCGGACTAGGTCGGCCGTCTCGATCGATCTGCCACCTTGACTCAGGGGGTTGATTTAGAAAATCCACGTATGTTTGGGCATCACGCACCCAAGGGTCCCGAGTGCCTTCTCCGCAGGAGATGTAGCATCTGGCCGCAGTTCCTGCTGAGTAGGTTAGTTTTGTAAAGTTAGGTAGGCTCTCAATATTTCCCCTCTTGTTCCGCGAGATGGGCCGCCGACCGATTGTGGTGGCCGAACTATCTTGCGGGGCTTCTACTGTCTCCAATGCGGAGGGGGACGGGACCATCCGCACGGGCGTTTCTTTCTTATGTCTTCTTCTCTTTTCGTTTCTTGCTCTGTCCCGCATAGCTGAGCGCCTTATTTCTTCTTAGGCATGATGCACATGACAAATTTGAGACACAGAACTCACTGTGTGACTTCGCCGTCACTCAGGACCTTCCGGGAGAAATGCTGAGACAACATATTTGACCTTCGGCGCGATGCGGCTTAGAATCGCTGCGCTAGCAAACCTTGTTACTAATCTTAATCTTGATCGGTTCTCAGTAGTGTAATTTACAAGGGACACCTTTACAAATTTGTGACATTATGCAGCAGCAGTGTGCGTCTCTGGGGAGAGTCCGGGTATCCCTATAGATGAGATTGCATTGGAAGCGCGTATTACGTAGCTACCTGGTGGAGCTACTATGAAGGGTCAATGCTATATTTGATGACGACGAAGTAGTACCCAGATGCTTGTTTGGCAACTTGACTTTCATGCTGCCTCAGTTGGACTATTTCTCCCCTGTCTGGGCTTCTGCTGCAGCCTGTCACCTTGATTCGCTGGAGCGACCTCTCTGCTAGTCAGTCGTCTATATACCCAGGATACATTCATGCATCTCTCTCATAGGCAGAGCCTTTGCTTGCCTCGATGTTTTGCATAGTATTTAACAACGAGGGTAATTCGTTGTATTCCGATAGTCCATCTCACGAAAGCTTTGGGTGAAACACTCGAGCTCATCCTATTCCTGTCAGAATATCTATGCGCTTCACGCCCTTCTAGGGCTAATCCGAGTGCCTGTTCGCGGGTGATGTTGAATCTTGCGTTTGTTCTTGCTGACAAGGTTAATTTCTAATAAAAGTTAAGGTACCCAGGTTCTCCGTGCTTTCTCTTCCGCTCCCTGACGTGGGTCTCCAATGGTGGCGAACAGCCTGTCTTACGGCACTCCCATCTGCACCCTTGTGGATTCGGAAGAGGCCATCCTCACGATTGGTATTTGTTCTCTATTTTTCACTCTTTCTTTCGTCTCGTATAGATGCTCCGCCCCTTATTTACCGACCAGTAGTAGCGCACCAGGCCAAGACTGAGACAAGTATAACTTGCTCTGAGTTGCTTGGTGAGTTCACCATCATTGGAGGCTTCCGGCAGTAATGCTGTGATAAACTGCGGTTCCCTTCTAACAACAGCGCCTCGTGCCGCCTGCTCATGTTACACTAGGACACTAATAACATCCGAGCTACTGATGATGCTCATACCTTCATTTTGATGACTCTCGGCTGCTAAATTTAGTCATTTAAGCCGCTGTAGTTCATCCGTTTTGCGCTGGCATAAAATTTTTCGTCGGGATTCATGTTCGGCAGTGTGGATTTGTTGGCATTTAAAGATTCTTAGAACATTATGGGGCTGCCTAATTCATTGAATTATTGAAACCCCGGGTAACAAGATGGCTATTGCGCTGCCGTATACCGCGGCAAGAGGGAAGGTTTGTATAAGGTTGGTGCAAAAGTAATGTCAGTTTTCCAGTACAATTTTTCAGACTGAATTTATTAATTTTTTAACCTCTTGTTGTAGATTAAAAGTAACTTTGTGTCTAATTGTATAATTTTCTTTGAAATTGTCTAACGTTTGCCCATTATTTTCAAAAATGTTACCCCCATATTTGTCTCACCTAACGGTCACGTAAGAGAGGGTTTACTCGACGAATTTCGTGCAAGTG
Source organism: Parhyale hawaiensis (assembly GCA_001587735.2). Lineage (NCBI taxonomy): Eukaryota > Metazoa > Arthropoda > Malacostraca > Amphipoda > Hyalidae > Parhyale > Parhyale hawaiensis. The sequence continues at coordinate 4,632,824 of LQNS02278083.1, read as the reverse complement.
CGGCATCAAAATCTATTCAGAACACTTATGAGGTTGATGTAGTGATTGGAAGAAGCTGCAAGAGGTGATTTTCTCACTTCCTAAGTGGTAAGTGATTTGATTTTCAAAGAAAAGTAAAAAAATATAGAAAACACGATTCCTCATTTTTGAAAGCTTTTTAGTTCTCGAGAACACTACCACTAAGGAACTTACAGAACACCTAAATGTAGCCCATTCCACCTGATAAGCCAACTAAAACATATTTCTGTGTCTTGTATGTATTTTTTAATTAGACATTACTTTCGCACCAACCTGTTATGTAAAATGGACTGGCCGCCACGCTGAGGGAATGTGTACATTGAACACTATTCGCTGCAGAGAATGCTCGTTCAACTCTCGAGAGCAATGTACAAAATGGTAAGTTCATCTCTTGCTCCAGGTTTGTCCGTGTTGATGCTAGAGGAATGGCCCTGGGGTGAATTATCTGCATGTATATTTAGTAGACAAAGAAACAAAAGAGCGTACATTAACGCCGTACGGTAACTAAAATTTCAAATTGGTGCTGAGACCATGATTTTTGTGGTATAAACTCCAAAGATAATCTTTTGTGCCTTTTAATAGTATTAACACTTTCTGCAATTTACTTGAAGACCCGCTTATAACTTTTTGAGCTATGCTGCTCACAAACATTATGACAAACGTAAGTCAAACTACAAACGAACCAACCGATCTGCACCAAAATTTAATCATTTATGTCTTTTAACATTATTAACAACTTCTGTAACTTCATAAAGATCCGTTTAGAACTTTTTGAGTTATTGCGCTGAAAAAAAACAAAATCAAATACTCGAACGAACCAACAGATCATCAGAAAAATTTGGTCATTTGCTCTTCATAATAAACTTAACACCTCGTGTAAACTTCATGAAAATCCGTCCATAACTTCTTGAGGTATGGCATTGACAAAAATGAGGCAGACAGACAAACAAACGGATGAACGGATCTTCACCAAAAGTTAATCATCTGTTCCTCCAAACATACTTAACAATCCATGTAAATTTCATCCAAATCCGTCCTTAACTTTTTGAGTTATTTTGATGAGAGAATAACAGACAAGGCGACAGACAGACAAACCCGATGAAAACATAACCGCCTTGACGGAGGTAATAACAGCAGTGATTATATAAACACTGTTTCTGAGAGTGGTAACTCGCTCAAGAACTCCTGTACTTTGAACCCTCGGAAAAATCTAGTAATGGTGTTCGAGTGGCATAATACCGACGATACACAATCCACACGCACGTGCAATTTGATAAACGGAAGTGCATATCGCCCGTCGTCCCGGTACAGTACATTGTTAAAGTCTATAGCCCAGCTGGTGGCGTTGACGGCGTGCAAACTGCACATCCGCTCATCAAGTAGCACGTGCGAAGGGCTAGTGTGGCCCAGCATAACGTGTAGGTGTTGTGTTGAACTTATTATCTGTATATTTTTACAGGTCCAACATTTTGTTAAAATGCATCTGTATCAAAAAATTGTCTTGAATGCGATGCCCATATTATCTTACTGTCATGAATTTTTTTAAGTCGCAATACCACCCATTATAGCCTTGGGAATCTAACCTGATGACTCGTTAACGGGCCAGTGCATCCTGTAGCAAATTTAGTGCGTACGGTGGTACGTTGTGGAGTCGGGTGAATCAATTTCGACTCCTACGACGAGCGAGTGACCGACTCTGTACAGCTCTAATTCCGTGAAGTATTATGGTTTCTAGAAATGCCGTATTAAATGATATTTAACTCATGCCGTGAAGCATAGCGATTTCGCTACCGTAAGCGACTCCAGTGACTTCGAAGCTACGTGTGAACTGCAGTACGCAGATCAGGCCGTATAGTGCACCCAGTCGCTAAACTGAACGTATGTCAGATGTACCGCACGTAACGAAAACACCTACATTCCCTGCCGTACAGTTTTACAATTAATGTTCGTTATTTTGGGAAAAACGTTTGATTGGCTATCATTTTTTACTAAAAGCTTCGACTGTCAGGATTCATGGCGTTTGGATTTAAGATCTCGGTTTCTGAGTGGCAGCTGTATGATGTCGGTAGTTTTTAGGTGCATGAATCGAAGTCAGACACCTGCTATTTCAAGGAGTCTGATTCAAACTTTTTTACCTCCACTTTCCAATCCTGAGAGTGGCATCAAAATGTTGAGTACACCGTACATCTGACGGGTTAGTTGAATCGTGTGACTAAAGCCCGTAGACTAACTGAGGCGTCATACCTCAAAAGTTACTTAAATCCTGGGTTCAAAACCCGCGGACTTTTTTAGCCTTGTGTAAACTGGGTAAATTGCATAGTGTTTGTTGAACCCGTAGGCGTATTATTATGGGAGTGCATAATACCTATTAATTCACAGATCTACGATCGTGGATATGGTGGCCAGAATCGTGGAAACCCCAATTCCACTGTTTAATTTTTCATTCTCATACAAACGATTTTTGAAGTCTTGATAATAAACCGCAAAAGTTGATACGATGCGTCGGTGTTCCTACAGTGGGGGACCTCTGAAAGCGGGAGCTGGTCGGGTGCTGTATGGGGCGTCTCCAGACCACCCAGTGCTGTGTGCTGTCGGGCTTGGTAAACGTAATGCTGACGTCAGCAGTCTTGAACTCAGGGATAGTGGCAAAGAGGCTGTCCGAACTGCTATAGCAGGTGAGTTTAGGTTTAGTTAAGTTCTAAAAAGAATTTGTAGTGTTGGAATACAGTTTAACTGTTTGTGACCGCGTGTTGGCAGAGCCTAATTTCCTTTTTTTTGGCCGATCGAACTTGGTCGATTAACGTCCAAGATGAACTTAAATTTTTCATAGGCATAGCCCTATTATAGCAATTCTTGCATAAAGACAATAGACATTATGTGTAGTTACAGCTAGGTGTTCCTCCATCGCAGCGAGGCCATTAAAAGCGAATTATCTCGTTCCCTCAGCCGGCTACCGCACCCTCAGTGACACAGGTCTCAGCGCTGTCACGATCGACTCTTGCGGCGACGGGGAGGCGGCTGCGGAAGGCGCTGTGCTCGCGTCCTTTGTTTACCAAGACTTCAAATCCAAAAAGAAAGACAGGCCGAGTGTGCAGCCTGCTGACTCCGCAGATGACGAGTGAGTTTTTGATTGATTTTCAAACAGAGCCGTAGTCATCTTAAGAGTAACCTTGACTTTCCTCATCAGACATTAATTTTCGCACTAGCAGCGCTACGTAAGTGACCGAACTGTCTTTTTTCTTTGCCCCTTTATCATCATTGTATCTAAGACCTGCTCTTATTGAAAACTGATAGTTACGTACAACCGTTGCCTGAGGACATAATTTCCCGTTTACCTTACTATTTACTGTCCTGTTGTTAGAGTTTGATCTAAATGTGTTTCAGCGGCAGTTTATTTGCAAAAGACAAAGGAGTTAAGTTTGTTTGATGTTTGCATAATTTACTAGAGGAAAATTATATAGTTAGGATAGGTTGTTCCCATGGTCTTGTTGCTTAATTCCATATACCTACTTTCATCAGTCATCAGTGTTCCGTCTTTCCCGCTTGCTCTTCTTCCGTACTTCGCGATTGTTGTGCAAAGCTTTCCCGAGTTTCTTGACATTCTGCAAATTCGTTCTGTTTTCCGTTATTTTCTTAAGAGTTCGCTTCCTTCCTCCCTGCACCCATGGTCGCTTATCCCATGTCAATATGTCCTCACTTGACAAGTGACTTGGACTTGATGATGATTGATTTGTATTTTTTCAGCCCGATGATGAAGCTTGTGTATTGAAACGTTCCTTTCATAATTGTATGTCGGAGACGTAAACCAATTGACATTTACCTCCTCTTCTACTAATCTCGTAGGTTTTGCTATGCTCTAAAGTTTGCTAAAATGGATTTGAATTAGGAATATGTTGGTCACACTGCGGTTCGTCTGCATCTAACGCTTAGCAAATTTTCCAGATGGAAGCGAGGGATTGCGCTTGCAGAGGGACAGAATCTTGCTCGGCGACTTATGGAGACTCCAGCCAACCATCTCACGCCCACCATTTTTGCTCAGGTAACTCTAGGGGTGCACCGAAGGGAGGGGGGGCGGCAGGGTGGGGACTTTTGTCACTGGGTGCACCATTTCCGGCATGGGGGGACGCCAACTTTAAGTGAAAATGTTATATTTTTACTCGAAATGCATCTTTATATTTTTTTATTTAATTTTTATATCGTTATATTGTCACGAAGTGTGGGTGCTCTTCAAACCCGACTTTCTACCCACCCGGGTGCTGGAAACCTTCGCTACGCTACTGGTATATATTTGTTAAATATTATCATTGCGTCCTTTGTTTTTCTTAGTCTCATTCTCTATTCTACTCTTCGTCTTATTTTCCGCGGTGCTATTTCCATGCTTGGGAATTCTCGCATGATCGCTCATTTTTTCTTGACATTCTACACACGTTGTGGTAGCCTAAATGCTTTAATTATCACCTGTAGTTCACTATACCTCTCAAAAGTTGTTCATTGCATTTCTTGAGGGGTTGTGTCTGATTCACTAACGATAGAACAGTCGAACTTGTGCCACCTCTAAATGAATTTGAACGCTATTTCTCTAGTTGTTTCTAAATTCCAGTGCAAAAACAAATATCACTGTAGTATTCCTGACATTATCCGATGTATTTATACAAGCAATTTTTCCTGACCCTGCAGTTTTTTATTTATTGTGTTCCATGATAAATAATGTTTCTGACAGGTCGATGTTTCCTTTTGTTAACAGAAAGCCAAAGAAGCTTTGGAGCCCCTAGGCGTCACAGTTGCGGCGCGCGACCGCGCCTGGGCCGAGCAACAGAAAATGGGCGCCTTTTTGTCAGTTACTCGCGGCAGTGAGGAGCCTCCCGTCTTCCTCGAGCTGCAATACGACGGCAGCGCTGCCACCGATCGCCCCCTCGCTCTTGTAGGTAAGTTGTCTTGGGGGGAGGGGGCGGCTTCGAGTGAAAAAGTAAGCTGAGACGAGTGTATGCTCCCCGGGGCCGCCACAACGTCATATCGAAAAAGAAAAACAGTTAGTGCGTTTAAATAGAGGGTTGACAAACATTGGGAGTATCCTCCACAGTTACTGACTCCTCTTCACGAGTCCCAAACTCTTAACGGCCCAAGATTCCAAGCCACCGTTATCCATTATCTCCCATGCTCCAACTTGCTTAACGTCTTTGAGTTCCGCGAATCTGCAGCAACTAATTGTGCTTGCACGATCAACTCCCAACTGTAGAGTAAGCTGGCCATCAAAAATGACGGCGTTGAAATTTGTCCCCCACCGCGGGTGATGGTCCTACGCCACGAGGCATTCTAGTTTAAACTTGTTTTTGCAGGCAAGGGCGTCACTTTCGACACTGGCGGCATATCTCTGAAGCCGCCGAAGGGTATGGAGGCCATGAGGGCTGACATGGGCGGTGCTGCCTGCGTCGTGGGGGCTGTCCATGCCATAGCTGCCCTCAAGCTGCCCCTTAATGTTAAAGGTAAGGCTCCTGTCTGCGGCTGTTCTTCTGTTCGACTTGCTCCTGTACAGCAGCAAGTCGTAGAGAAAGAGCCCAACGGTCAATTGAGTTGGGCGCTTTCGAACACTGTTAATCCCGTGAACATTGGTGTCTCCAAACTTAGTGTTACGACTTTAGTGTCTCTTACTGTGTCCTGTACAGGATGCTGCGGAAAAAGTTCAACTTTCAATTGACATATTTCACAAACTTGGAATCTCGTGAAGTTTAGCGTCCACAATGCTTCTTATGTCGCTATTAGTATTTCTTTACAGATAATTAGGCATACTCGTAATTGTGTAAATTCATGATCTTAGTTATTTTCGAACTAAATCCATTTAAAATTGGGTTTGGTTTTTGCCACAAGTCGTATATTAAGGCAGTAGATCTTGCGTCATCTGACTGAGCTGTCCTAGAGGTAACGAGAAATCTACTGTATTTATATATATATATATATATATATATATATATATGGCTTGCTTGCCGCTTGTGCTCCCGCCGTACCTTCCCTTGGATTGTCTTCTTCTGCTCTGTAAAGTAAAACTCAAAAAATGTATTACGTAGCCTATTATATTTTGCATATAATAGATACACTCTTTACACCCTGCTATGCCGAAGCGGAAGCATAAATCTGTAGGCAGCTGCGCCGTGTGAGTTTGAAATGTTTGTGTATCCGGTACTTTTTCATACTGATATTGCGTGAGGTTGTGCTGTGCTACAAGCAATGGATTTCTGAGTTTGTAAGGGCTGTAGGAGTTACGTCAGCAGGTAATTTCTCTTCACAATTTCAGGTTTCGCTGCACTCAGGGGCATATTGTGGCGGGCCCTTTCCCTGCCACAATATGTTTGGGCATAACTCACCCAAGGGTCTCGAGTGCCTTCTCCGCAGAGGATGTTGCATCTGGCCGCAGTTCTTCCTGACGAACTTAGTTTTGTAAAGTTAGGTAAGTTCTCTATTTTTTCCCTTTCTGTTCCTCAAGGTGGGCTGTTGATCGACTGAGCCGACCTAGCTCGTGGGACTTCTCTACTCTCCCTCGAGTGGAAGGCCTCGCATGGGGCCGTCCACCCGAGTGTCTTTCTCTATTATTTGCGCCTTTTTCCCGCCAGTAGTAGCGCGCTGAGCCAATCTAAATTTTCCAGCAGGAATGCGGAGATAAAATATTATAGATGCTATAGACCAGATCGCTTGTTTTCCCAGCCTTCATCCCGCTGTGTGAGAACATGCCTAGTGGCTGCGCCACCAAACCAGGCGATGTGGTGACCGCTGCCAATGGTAAAACCATACAGGTGAGGTGGGTGGGCTCTTGCTGAGTTAGAGAGTAACTTAGAGGCCCTCCTAATGGAGCAGTTTTTGTACCCTTAACCTAAGTGTAGTGCTCGTTTAGGTTACCTTAGCCATTAGCTAGGCTTTCGAGACGTCTGTCTTACGTGCCCACTTTGTTTCCTTACCATCTCCTCTTCGTACTGATCCTTCTTCCATCTATTGTTCCTCTTCTTTCCCGACTTGCTGTTTCCATGTGCGTTGATCCTGTGTGGGAACCTCCTCGTGCATGGGTTCCCCGTGTCTATCGTCATACTATATGTCCTTTCTTCCTCCTTGATGTCGCCTTTCTTTGGAAACGGAGATTTAACTTCTGAATATAATAATAATAATCTAAGTGTAGTAATTTTCTGTAAGCAAAACATACATTCGTGTGCTTGAAAGGGATAAAATGAAAAATCGTGTGACTTTCCATAGTACTATAGAAGTATGATAATTTTCTATTATCAATGCACACTATATTTGTCTAAAAGGAGAAAAGAGAAAAATCGTTACTTTTCTTATTACTACAGAAGCGTAACAATTTTCTTCCACTAAAACCTAGTGCTCTGTGTAAAATGAGAAAAATTGAAACTACTGTATTTATCATAATCCGACCTACTTCCACACAAGGGTAAAAGGTTTCTCCAAGCAAAATATTTTATTACGTATAATGGGAGCGCCACTAACAATCGTTAAAATACACATTTCCCCTGGGGGGGCATAGGATGGGCCATAGAGTTACGTTAGTTTAGATTCGCCCATCATATGTTGTGGGGAGCAGCGCCCCTAGGGGATCCTGTACGTTACCTTAACAGTTAGCAAGGCCTTCGGGACGTCTGTCTTTCGTGCCCACTTTGCTTCCTTCCGATTTCATACTCCTTCTGGTATTACTTTCGTCTGTTCTTCCTCTTCTTACCCAACTTGCTGTTCCCATGCGCGTTGATCCTGTGAGGGAACGCCTTCGTCCATGGGTTCCACGTGTCTATCAACGTATTGTATATCCCTTTCTTTTCCTCTGTGAGATCGCTTTTGTTGTAGAAACGGAGTCTTAAACTTCCGAATATATTGATAATAATAATACATATTTATATGAATCTGATGGCGAGTGTTTTTTAGCTGCTAGTACGCTACCCTACATACTTGATATAGTACATAACTCATTTTTTCTCTATTTTTGAATCAGTAATATTGTTTGCTTTGAGAGGACTTGTCGCGTCTCGATTTGACTGGCAAAATGTGAATATTTGTTCCTGTGTTAGTCCATACAGAGAGTGCGGTTTGAGTAATCCTTTACAGACGGCTCAAGCCCTTACGTCCCTAAATTGAGCCCCTATTTTTGTGAAAAGAGTAGCTACTGTCTGTAATGTTCTCAAATGGCTACAGTATGCGTAAAAGGGTTATCCGTTGCAATTCGAACGAATAGCGCCATTTAGACTTTCTAATTTCTGCGCGATTCCCTTGAGAAAAAGTTTAGATTAGATTAGATAGGCGGCAGTAGACGAACCAATAGGCACATTCCCAAAGAAACACCGGAACTTACGCCCCGGCCCTCGATGAGCTATTGCCATTATGTTAGTAGGTTATAGAGGACTGGAGAAAAGAGAAAGAAAGGGGGAAGAATCCCTGCCAAGGAGACGATCATGAATGCACGCAAGCACGATCAAGAGCCTGCTGATATGCGGAGCTTGGAGATGTCAAACTGTGTAGTCGGAGCCGGAGAGAGAAGGAGGCCGATTAAAGTGGCCTCGGAAGCTTTGGCCGTTAAGAGTTTGTGACTCCTGGAGGAGGAGTTCTTAGCTGTGAAGGATGTCTCTCCCAAGTTTGTCAAGACGATTTTTAAACGCCGTTGACTGACTTGACTCCGCAGATCGACAACACGGACGCAGAGGGTCGCCTCATTCTTGCCGATGCTCTCCATTACGCTTCCTTGGGCAAACCAAGAGCCATTATTGACTTGGCAACCCTGACAGGTGAGAAGTTTTGTCTTTAAAGCAATTTTTCTCGTATATAGACCTGGCCACAATGAAAATCTAGGCTTATGAAAATTAATTCTTTTGAACTATGTTAAAAATTATTCTACCCACGCGATTTGAAAAACTAAGATAGTGTTATTCGTATTCGTGGATGATTTGCTGAGTTCATAGACGACACGATACTTGATTGTCCACCGCCCACAAGTGAGGCTGATGGCAAATTGATACAACCTCAATAGAAATTTTTTCCACTCTGCATAGCGACCTGCAACAAAAACAAACTGTTCTCCGAGACGCAAAAGATGCATCTACTGGAAAGAAGCGCGTATACATGAGCACTGGCTAATAATAATTTCAAAATTCACTTTAGCCAATTTTAAGTCATTTTTGGTGTCAAAAGATCAATTATCGTCGTCCACAGTTGATATCTAGCCACGAATTTGTGTTTCTTGCTGATAAACATATTTCTTGCATCACTGAGAACAGTTCACTCTTTATTTGAGGTCGCTCTGTTGACTGAAAAAGATTTTATCGACGTTTAATAAATTTGCCAGCAGCCTCGCTTGTTAAGTTGAGAGGGCGGCCAAGTGTCGGGCGGTTCATGCAGAGGCTATAGCTACGAATATTCAGAGCGACATTGAATAGCCGAAACTTTTGAAAATTACAACAAAGTAGATGCTGTCCAGAGTATTAATTAACATTGCTTAACTCCGCATAGGTGTAGTTTTCTTGAAATTGAATTACCTATAAAATCTTGATAGGAAAGTTGTCTAAATATTAATCAGAACTTTTTGTCTTGGTTGAATTTTTTCTAGGTTCGTCTTTTCTCTACAAGCGGGCCTCCTAGTTGAGTGGGCTTCAACCACCATTGTCAGTATCTAATTCATAGGCGGACTCGTGTATCTCACAACTAGCTACCAATAGTCTGTCCGCTTCCTTTCATATAATTCCTTCTCAGGGGGCATAGGGTTAAAAGGAAGGTTCGCTCATCGTATGTATTGGGGAGTAGCGCCCCCAGGGGGACTCTGTTGGTTACTTTAGCCGTTAGCTAGGCATCAGGGATGTCTGTTTTTCTTGACTACTTTGCTTCCTTCCGATTTCATACTCCTTCTCGTATTGCGTTCGTCTGTCCTTCCTCTTCTTGCTGTTCCCATGCGCGTTGATCCTGTGTGGGAACACCTCCGTGCATGAGTTCCACGTGACTGTTGACGTGCTATATGTCCCTTCCTTTTACTCTCTTAAGAAAGCTTACCACTTATTAGGGAGGCTTAAGCTTATACTACTACTTATGCTACTATTTATATCATTCAGTGTGTAAATGGGATAGGATATATTTGGTGTGCCGCAGGTGCGATGAGTGTAGCGTTGGGCGCGGGAGCAGCCGGCGCCTTCAGTAACTCGGACAGTTTGTGGAGCGCTGTGCAGTCTGCCGGCAGCCACACTGGCGACAGGGTGTGGCGCATGCCGCTGTGGCAGGTCTACAGTAAACAGGTCACAGGTCAGTCTTGCCATTAGTAGAAAATATTATAAAATTGTAAAGGAGTGTGAGCTTGTGTTCGACGATCTCTGGACGATCGAGATGACTGAATACTACTATCTTAATTTATAATCTTCTATACTACCTATAATAAGAGAGGCGTCTGTCCGAAGCCTTATTTTTCCCCTATCTGATACTGAAGAAAAAAAATTGCAAGGCACCCAACTTTTTTTTTGTCAAACCGTATCCAGGATACGAACCCGGGAATTCCCGGGTTATTAGTGAAGGCCTGGTCACGGGCCTTTGTGAACTTGGTTGCTTTTGTGCACTTGATGAACTCCGTGGACATGGTGAAAGTTGGAATATTGTGAACTTTTTCGATTGGATGGCAAGATATTTTGAAATACATACTTTCATGACTTATTCAACAAGAGGGTTGCGTTTGGTACACTAGTATTAATAACTTAGCTACCCACTTTGTTTGACACTCATGGTAAACACGACAATATTCATAAACTGAAGTAGCTTATTTCTCAAGAACTTAAAACTTGGGTGTTCAGTTCGTCACTTTGGATCAAGTTTCATTCATTAATCGCCAACAATTTTGCCTTGAGACGGCCAAAAATTACAGTAATCCTGCTCTGCCGCTATCTAACCCGCTAGTGCACGTCGTTGGTGGTGCATATTACTCAAGCCTTTTGCCAATTTTTTCTAGATTTTTGCAACAAAGTGTTAGTTTCTTTTGGATAGCTAGCTGCTTCAACTTTTTGTTTTTGCAGGCTATGTGTCACTTCCTTGTAATTTCTGATTTATTGGGTAATTTGTGTAAGTTTCATGGAATTTGGTAAGCACTTCAGTGCCATTGGATTGTTGCACCAGTTCTTATTTTGCTTTGATTTGAAAGCTTATATATAAGTGTTGATAAAGTTGTTTTTATGCATTCAGTAGATTAGTAGTCTCTCTTTTTAAAACTGTGGTTCGAAGTTTGTAGAATATGCCCTGGGCCGTAGCCAGACTTCGAGTGTAGGGGGCTTACAGAATGTTTACATTAATATGTTTTTAATTATCCTGCTGTGTCACATACCTAATGTCATTAAGTGTAAGACTTCCTGTAGTATTTAAGTATTATTTCATTTGACCTAGAACCAAAGCTCCAAAATCCATCAAGCAATTTTCAATACTCAGGACACAAGGTGGGTTACAGACACCCAAAAACCTCCATTGGCTACGCCACTGAATTGCCATATTTTTGTACCTCTTGAATTCTAAAAAGCGATACGTTAGGGAATAATTTGGATAATTCCTCGCACTTTGCCATTATTCATACTATTTTTTCCTCACTTTAGATTTTGCCTTCGCGCCCATTTCTTCTCGTCGCCCTTTTCTTTTTGAACTTGCTGTTTTCATGCGCTTTTAGCTAGTGTCGGAACCCCTTGGTACGTTGGTTCTGCTTTTCTCCAGGGACACTACATGTCCCTTGTTTTTTTACGAGGCGGCATAGCCCTCGTTGGCTGGCACCTCGTGCTCGCTATTTTGAGTGTCACACGTTTATTGTGGCTTACGAAATAGCTACTCGTATTTAGTTGATACTAATAGATTAAAGTGTGCTGATAATGTTGAGCAACTTGGTTCCTGGATTGGAATATCCTTTTACCAATACTGTGGTAGACGTCGCTAATTATGCTTAGCAAATACTATTCCTTTGAGGGTGATGGTAATCGGCACTAAATGTGGGTGAACAAGTATCTTTCTCTTTAAAATTTTGTCATCGTTTACTTTGAAAGTAGGTAAGTTTTTTATTTTTTAACTCGTCACGTCTAATTTTGCATTTCTCATTTTGATAATGGTTCTCCCCCCTCCCGTGCTGAGGTCTAGCGATCTACCAGTAGCAGGGGCTACGTAACCTCGTACTAATGCTGGAGCTCGTTCTGCCAGTGCTCGTTTTCCGTTCCAAGCACTAGGAAGGCTATACCCTTTAGTGGGGAAGGGAGGAGAGGCATTATGCATGGGGGATAGATAAGTAGTCCTTAACTCTTCTGTAGGTACACTGGATGAGCCATGTTAGATTCGCGTTGTAATTACGTTACGCAGTCAATTACTTCCGCCTAGGAGGTTATATTTTTGTTGTGTTTGTCTGGCTGTCTGTGTGATTGTTTGTCACCAAGATAACTCAGAAAGTAATGAGTGGATTTTCAAGAAAAATTAAAAAAATGTTAATACCATCAAAAGCCACAAATGATTAGATTTTGGTGTTGATACAGAGAAAATCATGGTTTGAGAGCCAATTTGAATTTTTCGTCAGTGTTGCCCTGCTTTGCGGCGGTGTGTGCTCTCGGAGTGCTCTAGTTAATATTGATAAGATACATTTTTCTTTATTCTTTGTTACATAGGTTTTACCTAAATGTAGCATAATGCATACATTCAACACTAGGGGTCTACGACGATGCACTGCTCTCTTTGCAGGGGTCTACATTGATAAGTTATAGGGAACCACTGATCTAGAGAACTCCGTCGTCATGGGTTCAACTTGTCTCATATTACATGTCTTCTTCCTCTTCTGCAAGCCCTCAGGGGTAGATGTATTCTGGCCGGCCCTTTCCCTGCCACAATATATTTCTGGGTCTCACGCTCCCAAGGGCCCCTAGTGCCTTCTCCGCAGGGGATGTTGCAGCTTGCCGCAGTTCCTGCTGACGAGGTAGGTTCTCTATATGTCCCTTTCTGTTCCGCGAGGTGGGCCGTCGATCAGGAGGCCGACTTTTTCTCGCGTGACTCCTACCTTTACCCATGCGAAAGGCCCCGGAAGAGGCCAGCCGCACGGGCGTATCTTTCTTCTGTCGTCTTCTTTTTTTCGTTTCTTCATGGCGCGCACGGCTGAGCGAATGCTTTCATCCGTGCCGTGAAGGGCTGGAGCCGCGCGTGCTTTATAAATTTGAGACACAACTCACTTATGTGAGTTCGCCGTCACTCACGACCTTCCGTCAGAAATGCTGAGACAAAATATTTGACCTTCGGTGCGATACGGCTTAGAATCGCTGCCCTAGCAAACCTTCTCGCTAACCTTGAACCTCTTCTTCTGCAACACTTGCAGTGTTATTTCAGTAACTATGGAGAGTCAAAGTACATACCTTATATAAAACAATAATTTGGTTATCGTTTCAAAGCGGATGACAGTTAACCAGCATGAGATTTAATTTACTAATGGCCGTGCTGTACACCAGAGGCCGCTCTCGCTGATCTCAATAATCAGGCCAAGTACAAACCAAGTGGAGCTTCATGTTCTGCTGCATCTTTCCTGCAGGTAACTATTCTACTTTACCTTCTCGCCATTATTGGCGGTACCGTAGTGCCTCTTATCCTGATGAGGTAGTACGCGTTGCCATGAAAAAGTGAACATGAACAGCAGCCGATATCAGGATTCAAAATTCAGCAGTGGCTCATACCAGGTTGATGGGTTGCTGGCTGACGAAAGACGTTCTTTGTGTCTCAAAAAGATGGATTGGTTTGAATATTCTTTTTATTACACTGCTAACTCTTATAGTTATGAATTTTTTAATAAATCCTCAAATTTATTAGTCGTGTACTAACACTGCTAATTATGCCCTCGCACACCGTGTTACTTAGTTTTTTGGACCGAGTCCCACTTCGACTTGCGAGTCCAGCCCGTGTCCCACTCAGCCTCTTGGTCCCCAAAATATCCGACTGCTACGGACTCCACAACTCCACTCGCAAAAAAAATTACAAATAGTGTAGCAAGTCGTCAAGCTCGGTACCCCTTTTAGCTGTTTTCTGGCTGCTCACATGCGCTCCATCTGCCCCCCGGCTCGTAAAATCTAGGAATATCGAAGCTGTTCCATCTTTTTGAAACGCCTTGCATGTTGCTCGAAACGCTACTACGGACCTACAGAGGCAGATCGAGCACAGCAGTAAATTAACTGCTGCGGGCACCGGCTTGGCTGCGTCGTGAAGTGGTCCGGTTGTTCTAACGACTGCCGTGTGCAATTTCAGATCACGGGTATGCTGACGTGCACAATATTGGCAAGTACGACCGACAGGCGGGGTCTTGTACAGCTGCGAGCTTTTTGCAGGTTAGTTTGTTTACATTCTCTCGAACACTTCTAAGGTCTTCCGGTCTACTGTGGTCCATACATCTAGGTTTGTCCATCCTATATTATTGGCAGTTGTGCTTTTAAGAGGGCCCCGTGATTTACTTCAGCTTTGTTTCGACTTCCTTAGTGGGCATGCGGTGGGCCATAGGGTTAGTGTATGGGGAGTAACACACCCAGATGTTACCTTTGTCTAACCTAGAGCTTGGGAACACTTGCTTTTGAGTTCCCTTTGCTTCCTACTAATTGTAGCTCCTACTAATGATGTTTTTGTTCTGTTTCGCCTCATCTCTTGCAACTGCTACCTATGACCTGCGACCCTCCGTAAATAGGTTCCCTGTTTTTCTTCACCCACCGCATGACTGTTCCTCTGAATACCTTGGCTCAGTACAGAGCAAAATGACTACAATCTAATTCATCAGATCTGATTGAACAGCAAATTGTTGTGTGCGTGGCGGGTTTCATTCGCCCAATTCGATAAAGATGAGACAATCAGACTGGATTTAACTTATCCTAAATTCTGAGAGTTCGAATTGCAACTTTTAATAGAGTTTCAGGCGTAAATCACAAAAAATATTTACGCTGGAGAGTGGAGACAGACGAAAACTCAATACTGCAAAGCTGGATGCAATTTCTCTTCGGAGCTTCGCTGCCTTTTCAAATGTAATCGGTGTGAAATTAACGTCCGAAATTGTATCCAAAGTTGCACATCGAATGCTCAACAAAGAGTATAAAATTTAATGAGATAGGGCTATGTAGCTCGCAGTGACGTCATTAAGCCCACTTTTCAGCTTTAGCTGTACCGATGATACTCTGTACTATGCGGCTTGTTTTGCTGATCGTTAGCTGAATTTCATTCCGTACACTGTAGCTATGTAATTACCGGCCGCTTCCAGTACATAAAGTTAATATAATGGCAACGTGGCTGAACTAACCTACGGTTCTTTCATATCGTGACAGCTGAGTTAACCCTATCTGCTGTGACACGATAGGTAGTGACAGTGTGCTCTAACGTGGCGCACTCAATGCCGCGAGTAATGTTATAGCCAATGAGCGAAGGCGTCTTTCCTGTGGTGGGACACGGACTAAAGCGTGATTGGCTGTGACATCATGTGACTTTGATTTGGTCACGTGAGCAATTGCAATACACTATCTCCATGATATATATGCATGTGTCGGTACGCATAGCATGTACTTTATGCATTCCTTTCTTTCAATGCATAGTATATTGTATCGTGTAGCTGATGGTTTATTGGACAGTATTTCGTCTTAGGAACGTCTCTCTTTCGTGCCCACTTTGCTTCCTTCCCGATTTTTTACTCCTACTTGCTCATGCTTCATTTTGTTCTATGTCTTCTTTCCGGACTTGCTGTTCCCATGCACGTTGATCCTGTGTGGGAACACCTTCGGTCATGGGTTCCCCGTTTCTTTTGGCATACTATATGTCCCTTCCTCTTTCCAGTGTGAAATCGTTCTGCTCGGAAACGGAGGCTTAATCTTCCAAACTATAACTAACTGGACAGTGTTTCGTCATTCTGGGCCCTCATTTCCGTGCGTGATACATAAGGAAACGCCGAAGAGTGGCAACTATGTTCAAGGCTGTGTGAGGAGCTCTAGTTAGTATCGGGCCACAAGAATTCCTGGTATTTGAATTTTTCTCCATGTTGAAAACTGCTGTTGTGAACTTGGCTCGTAGCGTCTTTTTTTTCTCAACCTCCTCCGTGTGTCTGTTCGCGTTGATATAGTTTGGGTTCCACGTTTCTCTTTTTATGCTATTTTTCCTTTGCAAAGTAATCAGAAGGCTCAAGCTCCACTTCTGTTTATTCGTTCTTGACTGCGTGGTAACCCCGACTGTCGGTCTAAACCAACAGAATAATTCATCATGGATGGTTGACTTGTGTAGCGCTGCCTCTGTAGGTCCTTCTATCTCTAATTGTCAGGTGTCTTAATGTAGAAATATCGGATACTTTGACGTTTTCAAGTGCGTTATCGTAAATGATGTGTAGCTAGAATGTGTATCTAGGGACCTGGAGTTTCAAAAGCATTCGATACTGTATCTGTAGAATGGTTGAAGAGGCTATAGTTAGCATTGCTGCATTGCGAAAGCGATTCGAAAAGTTGCTCCTTCGTTAGTTTTTGTAAAATGTGGTAAGAGAACAGCAGGCAATGCAGGAGATGTGTGAAATTTGACCTTGATAATAATGATTATTGGTGTTGTTAGTACCTTTTGCATTGCCTTTAAATGTTCGAAAATAAATATGAGTATCAGTCTTTCTTTGGTGTAATCGGCGGCTTCGGGTATTAGCACGGTATCATGTCACTGTCATTTTTGCAGTTTCCTTACCGTCTGGAGGAGTTAAAAAAAAAACATTATAAAACCTGGAAAGACCTGGGCTGAATTAGAAGTCATTTTGAGTGATGTGTAATACAGCTTAAAATTTATTCCTGATTTATACTTTTGTAGAGCAAAGCTATCCCAATTTTTTTTTTGAGTAGATAGATGTGACTGATTTGCTTATTTATCTTGCAAGTTAAAAGTCATAATACTAAACTCTATAGTGTTACGGTGTTCTCCCTGAAGTACATTGCACAATGTTGTTCATGCGGGAAAGAAAATGTTATCCCGGCGTTTTTTTTAGGTTAGTAATATTATTCTTTCGAGACATTTCATTTGGAAGGACTTGTTTGACTATTGTTGATGCAAGTTCGTTGACTATGGAACTATAATGTCTGTTCATATGCGCAGGAATTCGTGACGTGCGACCACTGGATGCACTTAGACATCGCAGGTGTCATGGACAACAGAGATGAGGTGCCGTACCTGAGTAAGGGCATGTCCGGCCGACCTACACGCACTCTTGTGCAGTTTGCGAGCCTCCTTGCAAGCGGTAAAACGCAACTGTGAAGCTCATACGAGCCCAAGAAGTGAGCGTTTACTGTTCGTACTTTTAGCTTGTTGCTCGGTGGCTAAAAAAAGTTCTCTTAAGAGTAAGACAATTGGAAGGGCGCGAACGGGTTCTTTGTCTGATTAAGGGAGGAAAAATGCCATCCCTTCGGGGTCATGGGGGTTATGTTGACCCGCCCTATTTTATGGGAAGTCGTGCCCCGAAAGAGTTTTGTTAGCCTTAGTTAGGCCTTCAAGAAATTTTTCAATCCATGTTCCCACTCTGCTCCCTTCCGTTCCCATACTCCCACTCATGAGGCTCTCATCTGCTCTCCCATATCTTTGCCAGGTTACAGGGTCGATGAGCGCTGCTCGTTATATGACAACAGCCTCTTGCATGGGTTCCACGTGTTTATCAACATAGTCTCCGTACTTGATTTCCTCCTCGCTCTCCTCACTAAGTAATAGAGGAAAAACCTAAAGAGTCTACTGTATAAGAATGATTTTAAAAATTATTAGTTTCATGTCGTTAGGCAAGTGCTTTGCGAGTTTTACGAGGCTAGAAAGAAGAGCTTGTTTAATTACCTAGTAACTCTTCACGCGACTACGTAACTACTTCGTTCCTTAAAAGCGTGGAGCGGTGCCACGATGTTATCGTAGTTCTTAAAATTCAACTTGGAGCGGTGCCACGATGTTATCGTAGTTCTTAAAATTCAACTTGGAGCGGTGCCACGATGTTATCGTAGTTCTTAAAATTCAACTCTTGAACAAAGAGCCGGGTTCACACTATTGTCTCCTGTACCCGTACGCTGTTCACAGCGTCCCAATGTTCTGCTGCTTCCTAGTAAAGAGCTGGAAGTGCTCAGCGTTAAAGCTCCAAGTCCTGCCCAATTTATGGAAGATAACCAAAACTCTACAAGTGACACATGAGAAACATCAGCTGACTGGACGGCTAACATTTTGGTAACTTGTTTGGCTGGTTTGGTAGGCGCACAGTTGCGGTTACGAGAGCACAACTAAGCTTTCGAACACTTTGTGCTGCGGCCGAGGATCAAAAGACGTTGGTGTGGACCCGGCTGTAGTCTGTGCTTCTAGCCAAACACATAGCACTTTAACAATGGATTTAAAGACCGTAAGTGGCATCACGTAGGAATAAAGAAAGTCTTCCACGGCTCAAGGTGTTATTTTTCTAGCACTTCGTGCGGTTTTCTTTTTTTTTTTTACTACACTCTTCTGCGCTTGATGAACCGAGGAATTTTTGAAAATCATTGTTAAAGAATTTTATAAGAAATAATCGTGGCATTTCATTGTCCTACATTTTCATGTGAATAATAAAAGGCGTAGCTAAATTAATTTTCATTGGGATAAGTTTAGAGTAGTTTCTTGATAAAGTATTTCATTTATGTTCACAGAAGTCTTTGCTATAAACAAGTTTCTCAGAAAAACTATCTCTGCCCTGACCGGAAACAGCTCTGCTTTTATTTGGTTTTGAAACACTTGCTGTGGTTACTATACCATCTCGTGTGGTAGGGACTAGTGATTTGCAAATATTTGATTTTATGGTACATTTGTCCCATTTGTTAAGGGATGGCTAAAAGCAAGATAGAGGCCGTATGTAATATATTAGATTACTACTTTCAGTAGACGGATCATTAAGCTCATTCTCAGAGAGAAGAGAGCTCATGCTGTGTTAGGAAAAGTTCATACAATTGTTTATTTCCATGATTTATTAGTACACAAATGTTCGACCCCCGCTTTCATAAAAATCTATGTCGGGGATTTTCACAGTATTTATTTCTATACAGGTTTAGGTATCATCGGTAATTGGTTTATTACAAAAAGCATGTTACTGTGCTCAAAATGTACCTTACATTCCTTTATACAAAAAACATAAAAAAACAACCTCACAATGCTAAGGTATGGGTAATGCTTTACAGGCTTAAGAGTACCTCGCGAATGTGAGCAGCAACAGCGGTACGCATTCAACTTGACCATTGTAGCCTAAGTGTAATAATTATATAAGAAAGGGGAGCTTATTTCCTAGGCTTGTTCAAGTGTGATATTACTGAATGGAATGTCGCAGTAATGTACAGGATTGACTTTTACACTGCTGACGCAGTAAAATAATAGAGCATTTTCTAGTAAAGTATAAAAAAAGCGCTCTGCTAAAAATTGAGAAACACCTGTCCTATTTTTCTGCAAACGTTTCGGATTATATGAAACCTCTCCGAAACTTCTGCAATGAAAGTAGGATGAATGGTCTTTATTTAGAGCCAGGAGCATGTTTTCTTTCTAGGTGCGCGAATATTATGGATAATCGATTTACAGAAGTTTTTAACTAATGAAGTCGGCATTGCTGAACTGAAGTGATGAATAGATATCTATTCTAGTATAATACACCTCTTCCGTGTTATAGGTTTGGAAAAAATGGTAATAAAATGGTCAATGTTAAAGATTAAAGTTAAAACAACGTAAAGAGTAAAATATCTGCCGATAGTGAATAGCAAAATACCAACAGTTTTTTGCAAATGTACAAATCAGCAACTAATATGCTACTGTCGAAGAAGTCCTTCAAAAAAATATATATATATAAAATTAACTGTAGCTCTTGGTTAGAACCGATATTGACAACACACGACAAATTTGTAGATTCTGTGGGCTTTGTACATTCACCTGGCACGTGGTGGAAACTCTTGACGGAATAAATGGTACGGATGAAAATTGCTAAGGCTGACGACCGCATAATGAGTTGGTAAACGATACTGTTCGGTTGAAAATTTACAAGAGAGGATTTTTGAGCATGGTGCCAATATATTGTTATTGCAGTGCTATAAAGACAAAGAACAAAATGTTATATGACAGTTTCAATGAAAAAAAGAGTTTCGAAATTGGAGGTGACTGTTGGTATTGCACGGTGCAGCTAACAAGGTAGTTTAACATTCAGGAGACGACGTGGCCGATCTATCGGCAGGCAAGTCTAGACACTAATAAAACGACTAGGCCTATCGAAAGGCCCGTGAACACATAATATGTAAATGAGGCCTGATAGGTCTAGTTCATTTGTAGAAATACGTACTTTTTTTAAGCTTGAGTAACAAAGATGCCACTAAGTCCTTGAATTTAATTGAAGAATCACATTTACTCATTTTATAGGAGTGACACCTCGAAACTAGAACAAGTCTCCGTCTCCGAAAGGTCAAACGAATAATTCGGTGGAGAGATTTAGGTCCGCGCATCTTGGCAGAATGTATGTGAACATGTAAATATCCATGTTTAGAGACATATACTGGAAAGTAAATTTGCTATCAATGGTATTTAGAGTGTTTGTAAATAGTGAACGTGGAACGGGAAATATTTCAATGACTTTTACCAGAATAACATTGAAGCATCAACGCAATAAATGAAGCGCAAAGATATTGATGTAACTATTGAAAATTCCAGAATATATGTATTACTACAAATAACTACGTATGCAACATAAAAATAGTATCATGAGTGATAATGAACAAGGTAATAAATCTTACATTGTAAAAATTCCATTTGCACCGCTGAGCTGCGGCAAGAGTTGGCGGCAATGTTGCAATCATTAAAACAAGGTAAGCCGCAATGATGTGTTGAACATTTATAACACGGAAAAGCGTATTATCTTTGGTCTTCACCACCCGAAAAAAAACTTACCGTAGCTACTAAAAATTTCTGCCGAAGGAAACCGAGCATTCGTGTGACTCGCCTGAAGGCAATGTGCCAACATGATCACAAACACGAAACAAATAAATGCGCTCTTGTAACAACTGAAAAATTTGCAAGCTAGTTATGAATATACCGGTATGTTGCACGATATTAGTAAAAAATGGCTAAAATATAATCCTGTATAATGTGACTTTGGTGAGGAGTACCGTGGCTTGAGTAGCCTTGAATATCAGTAAATTTTAGCTTTTCAGACTTACAATCTTAAGGGCAAGGTTGAGGGATTTTCTAATATTGATTACAGGGGAACAAGATTACGATTATCACTGCAAACTTAGCGTACGTACGTAGTTTTCCGAACATGCTAAAGCACATAACAAGACAATGCATCACGAGAAGAACTTTTACACAGAACCTATTATCAATTACCATTGTGTTCCTAACGATATATAATACGGTTAGAACTCTGCACAGCGTTGTTCCGAACGATAGCGAATATGGTGACAACTGGGCGCCACGTTGTTCCGAACGGCATGGTGTACAAGCCAAGACAATGGCTGCAATTATTAAGTCACAAAAAATCAGTTGAGTGTTGCCACGTTTAGTTCATGTAAAAACATAAGCTGTGTTGTGTGGAGCTGGAATGACACCTCTGTCATTCACCCACCTCTGTGGGTTAAGGTGACCGACATCAATGGATAGCGTTTAGCAACAGTTAAGAGAGTTCATTCGGATGAGTACTTAATGTCTTACCAGTTGCGTATGCGGTGTGAACGCAGCAACACAAACTGTCCCAGTGTGGTGATGTGCATGTAGTATCACGGCGGTAAGACTGATTAGTGCATAAGAAAGCCCAGGGTTACAGTCTCATCGCGACAACCGTGCAAATGATTAATCTCGGCCTGTCTGTTCTCAGTTTGAAGGCGAACTCACAAGAGGGTGGTTAGTACATAGATACATTCAACCAGTGCTTATTACTGGTGTGAAAACAATGATATAAAACATCCTAAAGAAAAAGAAATGGAAGAACAAGAAGGCCGGTAAGAGACACACTCGGGCAGAACGTACCCACAGTGGGAGAGGACTGGAGACCCATGAAACAGGGCATCGGCCATTAGCTGTGACCTGCCTCACGGAGCACAGAAGGGGAAGGAAAAAAGCTTACGTAACACTAAAAATGAACCTTATAGTAAGAATCACGGCGAGATGCGGTGATTGTTACAACAGTAGGACACGCGGGATGAAAACAGGGCGCATAATTTAGTCATGAGCGACAAAAAGGCGCAACAGTCGTTGAACTGCGACACGTGCCATTGAGAAAATTTTTCAAGTTCTGTCAGCGTGGGTTGCCATTACGTACTTAAATAAGAGTGCTAAGTACGACTAATGTACCGACCGAAAGGGCGAAAACCGCACGAGACAAGGTAAATGCTTCCATCAGCGATTAAGATTATGTATGTTGAGTATTTCAATGGTGCTGTCACGCAATGCAGCGTCATTTGCAAAAAATGGTGCCATAGTTATAGCTCTGCAATACCGACAACTAATATTGTCATCGACGTAATATTTGTCATGGCCCAAAAATTTTTCTGAGATATATTAGATGCAGCAGCATTATAAAAACTAGATAGTTAAATATAGAGATGTTCCTATATTTTTGCTTTTAATATGAAATGATAATCCAGCAGAAAGAATACCATAACAGATTCGCTGACGGTCGCAGCTCTTACATTCAAGTCCGATCCACCATTAGGCGGTCCACAACATTAAGACACTCAGTGCTCCGCTGACTGTTGATGAGATGTTCGAATGAAGTTAGTTACTTCCATCGGTCTCTTGAGTACAATGAGTACAAAGCAAAAAAAAAAAAAAAAAAAAGACCGGTAACGAATATGGTAAAATATTGTAAGAATGTTCTGACAAAGGTATTTGCATTGTATCCATAGTTTTACTACAGTAACTACATCGTTTAACAAAAAGAAGTAGTTTTATCAATCCTGATGAGAGCATGACGTTGCGAAATCTAACTTTTCCATCCAACTTTTCCCTAAGCTTCTCCAAACTGAAGCACATTTCTAGAATCACACATGTTTTACTTCGTCTGTGCAACATAATACAATAATTTAAATGCCACAATAGTTCGAATGCTAATTGTCATATCTAACATTGTAAATCATGTATGGATAGCAAGACCTTCTTACAGATTAATATCACTGGCAGAGAGTATTCAGGTATTTAAAATTCTGACACTTATAATTTGGTTTCTGTAGGAGACACAACTAAACTGCCAAACTGAATTTTAGTATCTTGGAAGATAACAAAGGAGAATTCTAGAATTATTTGTAATGCAGCGTGGTTGATGGTACTGGAATACCCAGATTAACATAGTCTCGGTTAGCGTATTATTTAATTACCGCAGCTGGTTTAAAGTTGACATCGAAATCTCGATTAACATAATTTTTTGCCATTACCTGTATTGACGTATTTGACTACACGTAATAACGTTCAACAAATTGGAAGCTGAAGCTATAACATATGTAAAGATTGTAAAGAGTTTATTGATATACAGGTATCTTTTTCACTATAAATTCGAGACAGAGATATGCAGTCCGTATATAGTGAGATATTGGAAGTTATTTCAGTTAATATATGTTTAGCTACCCCTCTATTATTAGAAGAAAAAGTGATAGAGCAATTTCCCGGATGTATCAAGAAAGATTCGCAATGCATTACCATTGGGGCTACTGTGTGTACTCCCTGATACCCAACGTGGTTGTTAAAGTGCTAAAAATAAATATAAAAATAAATAAAGACTTCATCACGGAATGTCACAGACAATCTTTTCATATTTTGTCAATAAGTGGAACTCGCTGTTTGCAGCAATGGTTTCACTAAATGTCATAAAATACTTCGTACCCTATTTGAGGAGTTTTTTGTGGCAACGACGTGTGTGTGTTCCCGAGCGATTCGTCTGTTTTGTGACCAGTTTTTGACGTGATTCAGGTTGTGATCGGGTGAGATGGCATCGTGATCATGACCGCAACACGATTTCCCTCCAGACGAGATCAAGCGTGATCCAAGAGTACTGTAATTCCAGACCTTGGAGAAGCAAAAATTCAAAATTTGAAATAGGAATTTGATATGTTTTTACATTTAAGGAGAAACCGAATAAAATTGCCGTGGCTGTTTTATAAAGTGATTTTCAGGATTGTAATTTCATTAGTTTTAAGCCTGTTCAATGTCTGAAAAGCGTCTAACTCTGCTAGTTCACCTTCCCACTCACTTCAAAACTAATTAAAATTATCGATGAATCCAAACTGAATTATCGTCTATTTAAAAATAACAGGCAAATGCGAGTATTTTTTTGGCAAGCAATATCGAGTCTGTCGTTTGTTTGCAAAATCATTGACTGTTCTCGCGCTTTTCGGTGGTCATGATAATGGAGATTCTAATCACAAATGTAGCCACAAAAAAGACAACTATAGCTTATATGCTCATGTTTGCTTAACGTAAATTGAATTAGGGTGACGACAACTGCTTACATGAATTAGGGTTCTCTGTATTGAATTACTCTTCTAGAAAACGAAGGAGCGTCGTTCAGCACGCCGCTGACAATATTTTGTGAGTGTTGAAGCGTCCTATTGAAGAAATTAGGTTCTGCTCAATATGCTCTTTGTTGAGCAATGCGCGGCAAGTATGAGTGGTTGAGCAACATATTCGTGAATTGGGCGGCGAATTAAAACTTCTGTGGAAACAAGTGAGACGAGGGAAGCGTAATGTTCGAGTAGTGCCCACCTGGAATGCGATAATCTAATGCGCTTCCTCTTAACTTGCCCGAAATTTCTATCGTGAGGGCTCGATTCGTCACTTTGGATCGTGTTTAAGTCGTAATCGGAAGCAGTGTACTCCGTCATACATGGAACTGGACTGATTTCGCGATTAACGTTCCGAAATCAATCCCTAGTGGTGAGTTGGACGCTCAGAATTGAAGTCCCAGGCAAGTTAAAGCTAGTCGGGGAAATTATCTCACTCAAAGTGTGCTAACCGAGCGCGGTTTTTAAGTACTACTTGGATCGAATTGGCACAAAAAGAGAGAGAAGAGGGGAATCGTTATTGCTTTCAGTCTTACAACTTGCAACACTACTGATTGCTGATGTGGAAACTATCAATATGGTATACAGAATGAACTGAAAGCGAGAAAATTATAAATTTAAAAAATATGAATCAGCTATTCACTAATTGGTACTTTAGAACTGAAATCACAGTCTCATTTGTAGTGATATCGTAATTATAGTGAAAAAATTACGACATTTAAGAATCATTCATCGATCGATACAATGTAGTAACGTGTATTTGCCAAAATGAGAAGTATGGTTAAATCAAGCTTCAAATACGGCAAATAATACAAATATCCGCATAAAATTTTATGGGAAAAATGAAGCTAACTTGTTCATGTCATAATCTACTGACAGTTCAGTGAATGTTCATTTTTTGCAAAGTCAAGTAGATCCAATGATAGAAATCGAGATCTATTCGCCTGAGCTAATAAACCAGATTGAAAGCTTGTGAAAAGACTGCGGAGAATTCCTAGCTATGCAGATGTATCATAATGTATACTTGTGTGTGAAAATAATATATGGGATCAAAGGACTATTTTTTAAAAATGTATAGAATTTATGACTGTGCTGATATACCGTACTGTAAGTTGTGTATACGGTTAATATATGGGGTCGAGCGAAAATCTGCGATTAAGGGGAGACATATTAGATAACGAGGGCAAGGAATTAGTTACGTTAGTGCTTATTGTATTCAGGTCGCCAAAAAGCGACAGCTACTAGGTTGACACCGACACGCTGCTTATTCTGTCAAATAATATTTATTATTATTATAATAATGATAATAATAATAGGTTTATCAAAAAACATCGGACCAACCAAGTGACTAACATTACTGCTATATACACTAGATTAAATACATACAAGTTTTATATATATTAGATTAATGATTCGGCGATTGGAATGAACACTATACGGAGATGATTCTTAAAATTCTCGCAAGCGATGTATAAGAGTTAGCTATATATGGTAGGTGTTGGAAGAGGTACGGTCGCTCTGAGCACAGCAATCTTTGTTCTTGTCCGCCCGTGTCAACGATCTTCACAAACAGTATTTACTCCTATTTCCTAGTAGCTTCCGTCTTCTTAATTCACTCGCCTAAAATAATATTTTCTCTGATGAACCCCATGACTCTTTCTACTAATTACGGTGATTCTTTGGTAGAGCTGCTGGGAAAAGCTGTATATTTAAAGGAGATGTTTCATGCTAGTTAAACTGTCGGAACTTTCCAAATAGTCATTCTCACGAGGTGGCTAAGATAGCTCTTACAATATTAAAAAATATCATATACTTTGTTGCAGTTCACTGAGCTTATTAGAAAATCCGTCTCTGTCTGTCGGATAAAAATATTTATAAATTTTTGGCTGGCGTTCTAGAGTGTGAGGCTGTGGATTTCAGCTTACTGCTTATAAGCAAATCTAACGCTGTCCCTAGGATAAATTTCGAAATGTGCTACAGATCACCGCAATAGTCTTCAGTGATTCCACCCCACCCCCGTCAGTGAGGTAAAAGCCGAACTTTCTAATTCACACATAGAAAAATGCATAAAACCCTCCCAAAGTCTTGGTGACACTCTGAGAAATCCCAANTGCTACAAATCACCGCAATAGTCTTCAGTGATTCCACCCCACCCCCGTCAGTGAGGTAAAAGCCGAACTTTCTAATTCACACATAGAAAAATGCATAAAACCCTCCCAAAGTCTTGGTGACACTCTGAGGAAAGTCTCCATCCCCTGGTTCAAATCCACTGTCGTAATGGACTGCACTCAAGCATGACTATTTCATCCGTTGGAAATTCATTTGCTTACATAGTATTTGTATCAGGATAAAGAACATAACGGCGGCAGCGTAGATTTTGAAATAATTGTGTATTGCATATGCCATTTCTTCTGCCTTCGACTGCACCATCATGCTGGCATGATGTACTTATGCTTTGAAGTTACGAAGAACAAAAGTTGCCATAACACTGGCGTGTAAACATTTCATAGCGTAAATAGCTTACCCTCCACATTGTACTTCAGTTGTCATTAGAACTGAGCTCTTTTCATCGCGGCCGAATGGTCTTTTAAGCCGGTACGGCCATGACTGAAAATACTTATAAAATAAAGCGCATTTGATAATGTGTAGTGCATGAAGTGTGGAGTTGTTCATCTTTCGGTGATCGTGTCTCAACTTACTTTTCTTTACATCTGCGTTGACCACATCAACTATTTGTTGGACATTCTCTGTAGAAACAGCAATTTACTCCACAAATTTCAGTACTGAGCTTATAGACATTCTATAATGCAACGATGCGCATCAGTACGGAAATGAGTCCTGTTATTCTATATTCATTTTTTCATACACCTGGGCCATTACCCTAGCGGAATCCTAACTTTATAATTTCAGTCTGGGAGTCATAACAGCGGGAAGTGATAAACTCTGTATTGTTGCTGGATAATACAGTAAAGCAGTAGTTATATTGCACATTACGTCCAGAGTGGGTACAATCATTCGAAGTACCCATTACTCGTTCACTAGTTTTGTAAAAAAAATATTCAGTACCGTCACCTCCCGTGCCGGAAAGATTATTCAGTTCGTAACACACACCATTGACATCCGCCGAAAAAACCCATTTCTATTCGAAATAAAATTATATAACTATTAGAATTAAAAATACCAAACAACTGGTGTTTAACAAAACAATCATTAATAAGGAGTAAGTTAGCCAAGGGCAACAAAATGCTAGATATACTCAACAATAATTAACGAGTATTGAACATGATACACGAGGTAGTTTAGCTATTGCAGCCTGTGGAATAATCAAAGTAAAATAGAACAAGCATTCGACAGTGATAAAAATAGTATTACCGCCGCTAACCTATCATGAAAACATAGATACCCATGCATTTTCACGACTTACAGCTGAACTGTTATCATATTGAATTATATGGGTCTCAGCAACCCATTTGACTCGATTTGGGCAAAGTAATATATTGACTAAGACTAGGTAATCCAATAACATAACGAAGTAAAATACTCCATTTGAGCATAAAAGCAAGAGCAAGTAAAATACACGACTGAGCTGAAACGTTCGCAGGTTAAAGTTTTCAGAAAGTTTTAACCCACCAGATTTGAGCTTCTTCGTCAAGAGGATCCACGCACGGCTGGAGTGCCGGAAGATGAGAGCTGACTGCGTATGCTCTGGAGTAGGCTATAGGTGCTTGCTAAGAAACTTTCGCCTCACTCCTGCAGTCTGCCGTCCATCCTCATACAAATGATTTTTTTTTATTAGGCCACTCATACAATCAAACATCCAGTCCAATGTTATACATAGGATTCAAGAGAGCGTTTTATTCCTTCGTGATTTAATTTTGCACTTTATAGTAAAAACAGCACAATTGGGACCTTCGCATATATTCACCAGAAGGAGACCAAGAGTTCATCGTGAAAACAGTACAGCGGCTGTTGGGTAGACTGTTTTTACCCATTCAAGGCCAGCTTCCTATTTTCGGGACCAATTTTATTGCTAAATAAACTTTGTTGCGTTATAATTAAATAGTTTTTCTTTGTGAAAGCAAATTTACTGCTTGTTTTAAGTAGGCAATGAAAATATACGCATTTGTTGAGACTCTTTCGACGCTTGGTGGCACAGTTAGATATGCAAAAAAGTATTATTTTAGGAAAACTTGGTGATTTACTCATGGTCCACTATGGGCTTCGTCTTAGTAAGCCATTTTATTAGTATAGTATGTCATGCTACTGTGAACACAAAATTGTGCTGGAAATATCAATAGATACTAAATTATCATCATTATCATATTTCCAGTTTACCACAGTACCCGCATAACAAGACGTGATCTTGTTACATATAAAGTATCGTTAGACTCTAGGGTCGGAAACGCAAGAAAGATCGCGCAATTCATTTACTATAACTCCAAAAAAATGTAGCATTTAGTTGTAAGGCAAAAGTTTCTTCACGGGCAACTTCCTTACACCTTATTTATTATTCTTAATTTTTCCCCCATAAATCACCTTATAAATCTCCATGTGCCGGCTCACAACTCCAGCTTGTATAACTCACTTTACTACAGAATGTACCATTTACCACTTTATTTTCTAGATTTTACTGCTACATGCAAACATACACATTCAGGTAAACAGGGGAAATAGTTTTCATACTCTAGTCCGTCTCACAGCGATAGCCTAGTAGTGGTAGTCCAGTGGCGAGTACGCGATCATAAAACATTCATTACACTTTTGCTATTGCAAGACCTAAAATTCGGCTTTCTCGTAACGAGCAAAGAGCAAAAACATTAGTAATACAAGTCAAAAATTTTGGATTGCGGCATCGTAGAACTGAAGGAAAAAAACTATCGCAATTATGAGCGCGGAATTAACTTAAATTAATAAATATTTGACGATAGTTAGTTTGTAGTCGCGATTACGGAATCATAGAACGCCAGCAATGAGCAATACTTCATTTTTCGGTGATATTTGCAAACTAAATCTCTTGCAACCATTATGTTGCTGAAGGTTTTACAGCCATCAATCAAAGTCTTGGAGCACAAAACTAGTGTGGTCAATAAAATTATCTCATTCGCCATAAAATTCTGCAAAGTTTTTATACAAATATTTCGTCGGACAACTACTTTCTTATCCACAATAATTTCTACCCACCGTAAAAAAAATTCTCAATTGGTCAACAGAATTTGAAATATACATGCATTAACTCGCCACAAACCCTCCATTGTGGTATAAACAATTTGCCCAACTTAACCGTCACATTCAGCTCAAGTCTGTAATATCTTGCAGTGCTCCAGAGTATATCTAGTTCATATGTTTGATAATCACTGTCCAGGAGGAACAGGTTCAAAAAATACCTTCTTGGCATCATACTGAACAAATTTAACTACTTTTTGCGTCATGCCTCTTTCTCCAGCTAGATAGCAGGTAGCGATCCAGGTAGAATGGTGCCCTCATCTTGAGGTCTAGTGGCGCTAGCATGAGGTGACTAGAGTACCTATTACTTTTGGATGTTACGTCAGTGTTCTATGGGAAGCTCTCATTTCACCTTATCCAACATTCAGTGTACTGTGAAGACTGTTTCATGCGACAAACCGATGGGCTTATAGAAAGGGTAAGTTCAACTGTTTCTTTATCTCGTAAATGAATGGTGTTTTTGAAGTAAGACGCCCTGCTATCCTTCTGTTATTGGCTACACTACTTTGCTACATAGTTTTTTTTTCATAGGGAATACATCGGGACAAAAACCTCTCGTAGAAACACAACACAGCCCGGTATGGATTGGGGGTTAAGGTTAAACCGACTTAGATGATGGGCCCCTTGTGTCGTATGACAATTTTTTTTTTCTCTGTTGCGAAGAAATATAAACTGATTTATTCGAATTTCGCAAACTAGTTAAACTTTGAACATCAACGTGTCTGCAGCTTCCAAAGAAGACTGCAGGCTATCAGGTTCCTTTTTGTGTCCACTGCCGATTGTCGAGCTTTATTTAATATCCATTGCATGGCCGCTTCGTGCTAATCACGGTAATCTGTTGAGTAATACTGCATATACCGCCACGAGAAGTTACCTGTTACATCGGGGGCTACAGCTGATGAGTTTTGTCTTTTCTTGTTTACTGGCTACAGAAACTGGAGAAGAATTCGAAGGAAACAATATTTACAGTTGCTATGGTTTGAAGAACATTTATCGAATATTATTTGACTTTATGTGCTCGAGATTCGATCATAAATGGAATTTAGCACATTAGCCGCATATCGGTAATAAATTATGATTATTTTTAAATTATGTATATATGTTAGTTTAAGCTATTCAAAAAGAAAAAAGATAGCGACATATAGTATGGCAAGAGAAAACAGGAAGGTGGTTCACAGATAAATTTTAGATTTACAAAGTTATATTCGAATTATTGTTTACATTGGTTGATGAATATATGTGTATTTCGCAGTGGAGAGTAATGTTGGAAACCTCAATATTTTATCATAATCTCAAGTACCTAGTACCATGACAATTTTAAAATCACACGAAGCAGCACTCTATGGCCTTTTTTCTACATCTCCCGCATATAAACCAAGAGTGCAATAGTTGTCTTTGTTGGATTGGGACGCAGAAGAGTTGCCGCTAATAGTGCAAATTAATTACCAGCAGATAAATCGTTACAAGTACGCTGCTCTTCAATCAGGGAATATCTTCGAGATTGAGTACAGCATCTGCTGTGGACACAAAAAAGACTGCTATAGCTACACCTTCATCATCCTATCGCAAGCAACCACAAGACGATTTCATGCATATTTCGCGCAGTATGTGGCCCTCATCCTGGTCTTCTCTTAGTACCTACTACACCAGATGCTAAAACGGTCTTTAATGCCTGCAGCGGATGTCTTAATGGTCTTCAATGCGCATAGCAAAAGAGAAATCAGTCTGCAATCCATGTACCAGATGTGACCACGGTCTCCACTCTTCAATCCATACCGCAAATGTTAGAATAGTCTTCAATCTCCAGACTAAACCGTGAGAGCAGTCTCCAATCCTTTCACCAGAAATGAGAACAAACTCCAGTACCAGACGTGAGAACAGTCTCTAAACCCTACACCATTCATGAGAACAAACTCTGATCTATGCTCCAGACGCGAGAGCAGTGTCCAATACCTACACAAGACATGAGAACAAACTCCAACCCGTGCACCAGACGTAAGACCGGTCTGAAGTCCATACGCCAGACGTGAGAACAGTCCCGTAAATAGTTCTTGAGCAGGTATAACATTAGCTAAGGTCTCATTTCACAAAAGGCGACGGTGTTATCACGCGTATAAAGCAAAGTATCTTCCGTACTAAATTTCATTTATATTTTTGTGAGTTTGCAAAGCAGAATGAAGTATGAAAGAATTTGAATCGGATGCACTGTTTACACCATAGCTTGCGTTTGATTTTGTTTTCCAATTAGTTTTGATGATATTTGCTGTAAATACAGTAGTATACTTTTACCGGGAAGATACTTTACTCCTACTAAATTGGTTATCTTGTACACTTTGATAGCTACTAAATAAACTGGCATTTAATACCGCTTTATTAAAAATTAGAAATACAGCTCTTATAAGAATTTAATACAGCGCTGCTAGTCTTTTCTTTGAATCTAGTGCTACCGAAAAATATTTTGGTCTGGAGACTCTATGGAGACAATTGAACGCCTATCTGGAAACGCCAATGAACTTAACATGGGAAAATTATTTACATGAGCTTTGTAAAAGTATGTTGTATTCTACATGAAAATTTGTTCATTCACTACTGCTCTACGGGAGGTAGTTCGTGCGCAACACGAAGGCAGAAAGAAATATGTACGTAATACCATTTTATTATGTAGATTGTCTGTCTTAATCTGAATGGCATACGAAATAAAAAAAAGTACAGTACCCTTTTGAGGAAAATAAACGCGGAACAACACTTTAATTTCCCAGTACCGCTAAACAAAACAGAGTACTGTAGCGAATCTCTTTCTTTGTCCCCATGTAGTGGTAATAAATGCCAGTTTATCTATTTTGACTCTAAAGGTAACAGAAAAATGAAAGGATTCTTCTTGTTTCATATCAATGTGCGATGCTTTCTATTAAAGTTGATGTTTTGTTCAGCGCAAAGTTCAGACGTAAGTGGAATGCAATTAAGATATTCACATATTTTACATTCATAAATGGGTGTTACGTAAAAGAGTATTATGAGGGCGCTAAGCATTACGAGCACAGCTAAGAGACATACCCAAATGAGGAGCACTTTACGCCGGCGATCGTAGGGTCCGAAAGACACAAATGGCAGTAGCGCGTACGATAACAGGAAGCCGAAGATGAAACCAAAAATGTGTGCGTAGTTATCTATCCATGGCAGTAAGCCTATGAGGAAAAGGATTCCAGTGAGGCCTACTAGCCGTGCCAGAGCCGTCCATGGATGTCTTATGAGCGGCCAGCAATTAATTACTTCAACAAATAAACACGCGAGCAGCCCAAAGAGCGACCCTGAGGGACCGACTTCTGCTCTGTACGGCACAAAAATCGCCGATGCCAAGTTGCCGGCAATTCCGGAGATGACGTAAATCATTCCGATGCGCACGGGGCCGGCCAGCTTCTCCAGGTCTCTCATGAAGAAAAATTGAAGAAATAAAGTGATGGCGAGATGGAAAACTCTGAAAGGGAAAAGATAAAATTTGTAAATGAAAATAAATTCTAGAAGAAACACGGTAATGGCGAGATGGAAAATTCTGCGAAGGAAAAGACAAAATTAGTAAATAAAGAAAAATTTAAGTAGAAACAACTTAATAGCGAGCTGGAAAACTCTGCGAGGGAAAGACTAAATTAGAAATGAAAAAAATTGAATAAAAAAAATAATGGCTTGGAAAGATAAAATCAGTGAATTTCAAACGCGGAGCGAAAAGAATACTTTTATCTTTTCTACTGGTGATTCAACATTAGTATAAAAGCCTTTGGCTTCTTAAAGCATGTGTTCCAGTAAATAAATTATTCTTCATATCAGAACGATGAATTAACAGATTTATTACATTTTCAGTTATATTACGGGCACATAGGTAAGTACATTTAAAGAAGAATAGGTAATTAGGTCCTTGATAGGCAGCGAGCTTATCGCAAAGGATGTCCTGGAGAGTGGAGTCTCCCAAGCAGTGATAGCGTCCTACGAATGGGTGAGGCATTCCAGCCTTATCTACGTCACAGTAAGTGGTATTAGGCAGTCCATGGAACAAATAAATCCAATTTCAACTGAGGATATTTCTTGAGAGCAACATGAAACAATAATACAAAGAGTTATTGAAAGCATCGCGAGTTCTCTGGCTTTACTATTCATTTTGATACAACTCACAACATCCTCAACCACTCTTCTCATTCGTTGCTGCCGAGATCATGTGGTTCCAAATTGTCCACCTGTTGGAAACCCTATGATCCATTCTATGCCCCCTGAGGGACCCATTTTACAAACTTTTTACACCGAACTTTTCAATACTCTGACAAACATCCCAAGGAATCAAATACAGGCTAGCCTATTGGATAAAAAATATACAGTACTTTGAAAATTGACCGCGAAACGAACCATTTTGTATTAGTTTCCCGACCCAGTATGCTACTCATCTCATTCATAACTTATTCCACAAGTTCTATAGATGCTACTGCGTCCAATGTGCACCTTTAGGCACTGCGAATAGTTATTACCTCCGCCAAGAAGGTTGTGGTTTTGTCGAGTTTGCTTGTTTGTCTGTTACAAAGATAACTCAAAAAGTTACAGACTGATCTTTACAAAATTTGCAGGGATTGTTAGGTATGTTGGCATGAACAGATGATTAAATTTTGGTGCAGATCCGTTCGACCGTTTGCTTGTTAGTTTATCTGCCTCTTTGTTGTTAGTAGTATAAGTGAAAAATTATTGACGAATCCTTATGAAATTTACAGGAATTGTTGGGGCTGTTATAAAGGGCCAATGACTAAACTTCTGTGATAATCTGTATGTCTATCTTTATGTTTATCAGCAACATAACCCTAAAAGTTATAAGCGGATCTTTGTGAAATTTGAAGGAATTGTTAGGAATGTGAAAAGAAAGAAAGAAATTTTAGTGATAATCAGTTGATTCGTGTGTGTGTTTGACTAATGTTTGTCAAAATGTTTAGCAGTAATAGAGCTCAAAAAGTAATGAACGTATATTCATGAAATTCATAGGAATGTTAACAATTGTGAGACACTCAAATAACCATATTTTTGGTGATGATAATGACGAAATCCTAATTTCAGGATCGATTTAAATTTTTCATTAACATTGCCTTGCTTGGCGGAAGTTAGCGCTCTCAGCGCGATCTAGTTATTAATGTTATATTGAGGGTTTCCCAACCGTTGTCGATGGCTGCATGATACAACAGCGATCTATTTTCGAACACTGTGAATACTTTTTGTTTAGTAAAGTTTAGAAAGTAATGTTTAAAGACTAAAGTAGAGAGATACAACAACAAAAACTATAAGATATACTCGCCGTTGTTGTTATTATTAGCTGAACTTTCATTAGTGTACCTCACGCTATGATCCCTAGAATCAGCAACACCCTGGCCCTTACTTACCCTGCATGGATGAAGAGGGAAGTCCAGAGTCTGTAGAATTGATCTGGATGATCGGGGCTGTGGAATGGCACCATACCGCACACGTTGTTCATGCACGACACCTGCACACGGTTAATTTTTATGCATTAGTTTGACTCTCCGCGGGACCATGTCGGACACACCCGAAACCGGGTCTCGACTCCCTGTGCCACTTCTGGGCTTTTCTCGTTGGGTTGCCTCCAAGAGGGTGGAACGTAAGCGCAACCCTTTAAGACCGCACAGAGGAACTAGGCTGAGTCGTTTCGAATCTGCAGTCTAGTGCTGCAAGTCGCGGTCCGCGTTACCTCTGCCGTAAATAGTGGGGCTGCGCCTCAGTTAGACCATAAATCCTGATGGGACGAAATAAGGAAGGGTATGGGTGCAGTGAAGGGAGTTACAATGCACCGCTTCTTGCTAAAATTAAAGAATTTCAGCAGCACCTCGGGGCTGGCAGTCAATGCAGCAAATCAGGTACCGTTGCAGGTCACTTTTTTGATTCCTGTAGATTTCACAATAGCATTCAATGAATATAAGACGCGTAATATTGCCAATTGAGAAAATTATACAGTAAAATATCATGCTAAGCTTTTCTGTATACTGGTATAGGTGCTTCAAGAGATAAACCGAAAGAGACTTTTAGGATGTCCAGGAAATACTGGATATCAACGCAAGGATGACCTTCGGAAAATGAAGCAGCAGTAGAGCAAGACGGGGGAAACAGAAAAGACGGTCATTATTAGAAGAAACCAACGCATCAACATGGGTAAGACTATGCACTATCACTAGTGTCACTGCTCACGCGCCGGTAGAATGAAGCAGTACTGCTCAGTTGTAGAAGCCAGCGGTGACATACACACATACCTGTGAACATAAAGTCGCCTCTTCATGGAAGTAGCCACGAACAAAATTACAATATTCCCTCGTGCTTATGCGACATTCTCCGTGTATGCCGATGCAGCAAGGATGCCCAATGACCTCGCACGCCATGTGCTCGGCCGCATGGAACTTCCGCACCGCTTGGATTGATGTTCTTTTCCGGCAGATGGGCCACCGGGTGATGTCGTCCGGCCACTCGTGCGGCGGTACGGAGGCGGG
The DNA here is from genome assembly GCA_001587735.2 of Parhyale hawaiensis. NCBI lineage: Eukaryota > Metazoa > Arthropoda > Malacostraca > Amphipoda > Hyalidae > Parhyale > Parhyale hawaiensis. Next base: position 4,596,547 of record LQNS02278083.1, on the reverse strand, counting down.
CTCCTCGCAATATCTGCCCAGTGCAAGCGATGGCATAGATATTTATGTAACCTATACGGTATGAATGACTGTCAGACAAGCCTGCTAGGGCCCAGGGTCTGCATGTGCTGCAAGCGGTGTTGTAGACCTCATGTTTGTAATCTGTACTCGATGTACGACTCTGTCTTTCTATGTGAATGGGCAGTATGACAACATCTACAATATGCGGGCGGTGCATAGATGAAATGCTGTACCCTGTACTGTATGACTCCTTAGTCAGGAGGCACAGTGGGTAAGGAATATTATAAGTTAGTGTACAAATAGATATTTGCAGGTGCAATAGTGCGAGTACTAAGTCAAATGTTGTTGAGTATGTAGAAAGTTATCACTTACGTGCTAAAAAAAGACGTTAAATTCCTGAATTTAATGTATAGCCTATCGTTAACATAATGCGTTCCGAACTGAGTAATTTTCTTATTATTAGTTGAAAATACAAAATATTTACGTGCCGTCTCCCTTAACACAGCGTAGACTAAAGGTGATAATAGCTTTCGCCACCAGGTTTTCACCATCACAAGATATATTGGAAAAAATGAAGAAAGATATGAGAAAATAGATGTGTTTTCTCGTACCAGCACGTTAAGGTGTTAACTTTTTAAATAGTAGTTTACATTAAAAGATCAACTTTTTTGAGTAAGTACGTTGAGTGACATTTTGTTAACTTACTCTGGGTCCTGCCCGCACACGGAACCTGATAGTCGCCCGTTAGGTCCTGTTGATAATTCGCTCCATTTCTTCCACACCGACACCCTCGTCTGAAAAGGGAAGAGTGAGTAAGCCATCCGTGCCTTATCAAAGTTATTAACTCCGCCAAAGAGGTTATGTTTTCGTCGGGTTTGTCTGTCTGCCTGTTTGTGTATTTGTCTGTCTTTCTGTCTGTCACCAAGATAACTCAAAAAGTTATGAACGGATTTTGACGACATTTACATTGATTGCTAGGTATGTTAGGAGGAACAGATGATAAACTTTTGGTGAAGATCCGTTCATCCGTTTGTTTGTTTGTCTGACATTTTTCTCAATACCATAACTCAAAGCAGATTTTTATGAAATTTACATGAGTTGTTAGGTATATCAAAAAGAGTAAATAACCAAATTTTTGTGATGATCTGTTTGTTAGTTCGTTCGTATGTTGGTTGCTGTGTTTGATTTTATGTTTGTTAGCGCAATAACTCAAATAGTTTTGAGTGAATATTAATGAAACTTACAGGAATTGTTAGAAATGTTAAAAGAAATGAATGATTAAATTTTGGTGCAGATCAGTTGATTCGTTTCTAGGTTTGAGTTGTGTTTGTCATAATGTTTGTTACACAATAATTAAAAAAAATTTGTGTGTATCTTTACATAATTTGCAGGAGTTCTTCGTAATATTAAAAGATATAAATGATTAAATTTTGGTGCAGATCGGTAGTTTCGTTTGTATGTTTGACTTATGTTTGTCATGATGTTTGTTGGCAGCTTAACTCAAGCAGTTATGAAAGGATCTTCAAAAAATTGTAGAAACTGTTAATAATATTAAAAGGCACAAATGATTAGATTTGGAGTTAATACAAAAGAAATCATGGTTTAGAGCCAATATGAATTTTTCGTGCTCGTTGCCTTACTTGGCGGAGGTATGCGCTCTAAGAGTGCTCTAGTATACTAATAACTTTTGCATCGTATACATTGTTAATGAAAATTTTAGCACACGAAGAATTGGTACGTTTCGAGAGAGAAATAAAATATAGTAACAACACAAAGTTTAGATTTTAACATGGAATAAGAATAGCAAGAAAAATAATTTAAGCAAAATGTACATATCGCGCTCAAAAGATTGGTCATTTATTTGAGCAATTTCTACATTATAGAGATTAGTAAGTGAATTCATTTTATATGATGAAATAATCGTAAAAGTTAAAAAAAAATGTTTCACTTTGTCAATCGAACCAAGAGGATGTGCATATTCACCAAGAGAAGTTGATCAGTTGTGGTGCGTCCAACAAAACAAGGGATACTGTTTATGTCTTGAATAGCTAATGAAGCAAAGAGTAGAAAAAATTCTGAAAAAATGCTATAAGTAACAAGTTCATAGTATGGCCAACCAAAATAATTCGAGTAGAATATGATCGTTGAAATAATCATATACTTAGAAATACTACAAAAACGGAAAAATATGACAATACAGTAGTAAAAATCATTGTACTAAACAAAAATTGTTCTTACCATTTCAGATTCTCCTCCATTACCGGAAGGCTATGAAAGAAATAATAGCGAAAGTGTTACTGTAGTAATAGCAGTATTTCAATGATACGTTGAGCTCCACGACCGCTTGCTCTACTCACGTCGCAAACACAACATATCTGATAAACCAAGTGAAATCACACTCTGCCTACAGAGGGTGTTCATTCTCACCAGTTACGCAAGTCGAATATGCAAAAGTAAACTGAAAGGAGGTTTGATTGCACACTCCAATTAGGAAACCCACATCACTGGCTCGTGCTGCAAGTTATTTCCTACTTGGGGTCTGAGGAATATACGGCTGCAATCGACCACAGATTGTTTAGGCAATGGCGTCGTAATGACGGAACACCTGATAAATTGCCCCTCCCGACCATAAGGCCAACAGCCTTGGGACTGCCATAACATGCACTGATATCTAGTACCACTTGCACGACGTGCACAATAGTCACTGCAACTAGTCACTGAATATTCATCACCACTGCAATTGGGATGTAAACTCTTCACTAACCGAACATTTGTTTCTACAACGATAAGCAAACTATCAGCCATCGAACACCAGCTTCTACAATATAAGGTACTTAGCCACCCATCAAATATTCGTATTCACAATATTAGATACACTGTCTCTCACCGAACACTCGTTTTCACAACACTAAACATGCCGCCACTAACAGATTATTCCACAATCTGACTCACTCTCACTCAGTGAACGCTCTAGTTTTCACCAAATTACGCAGCCAAAGACTCACCGAACACTCTCTCCTGGATGACTGCACGCAGCCCGAGTCATCATTTCTGATGCAGCAGCCCGTCTCGCGTTCCGACCTGCGCTGTTCCTCTATATCCCGGAAGATTTTTTCGTCCTTACGCATACATGGGGCGAACTTTGCGCCGAGGTGTATCAAGTCCGCCTGAGGGATGAGAAAATGGTTGTCAAAGGGCGAGGAGTAGTCACGGTGCTCAGCGCCTGCTACTTAAATGGTTCGTAGTTAAGTGTTCAGGCAAAAGATAAAAAGCAAAGGAGACGTGTGCAATGAAGGGGCAAGAAAGAAGAGGTCATTAGTAAGAAGGAGAGGATAAAAGAGATGTTACGCAAATATGGGATACGAACGAAGTAAAATAAAGGAGAGTGGGGCTAGAGAAAAAGGCATAATACTAAAACGTTACCTTCGAAAGCTAAAGACATATAGCACTGAGGATTTAGACAGATGAATGACGGAAATAGATGCAAGATGTGCAATGGAGGTTTTACCAGTCCTGCTAAAACCCTGGTAAAAGCCCGGTTTTACCAGGATTGGTAAAACCTCCATTGCACACCCTGAATAGATGACATTAATACTGAGGTCTCATGACGCTCGGTGTAGAAATAGGTATAGTAACTAGGGTATCCAGGGCCTTGGAAACAAATCCGTTTTGGCGCCCACACCTGGCTGGCTTCCTTGTTACAACGTAAAGTTGTAGTTCGAGTAAATGCGCAATACCTTGACCTACTTTAGGCGTATAAATACTCAATACTCGGAACTGCATTTGGCGTGTAACATATTAGGAACTGAGTTTGGTGCTCTCTCGGTCGTAATGAATAGTATTAGTATATATGTCACCCGCGAACGAAGTGAGAGAGGCGATAATATTTTCGTTGAAGATTTAAGTTTATACATATATTTTTTGTATACCTATTTGTTTGTCTGTCCACTCAAAAGGAGGGAGGAGTTGAGCAATGTTTATACCTTTTTGCAGGGAGCCAGGTGGGTTGACTGAAATGTGAAAAATGCCAAAACTCTAGAGTAAGCTGCACATCAAAATTAACGGCGTTGAAATTTATCCCCACCGCGGGTGATGGTTTTACGCCCGTGGGCGTTGCTGCAGCGATTCTAAGCTGTAACTCGCCGAAGGTCAAACATTTCGTTTCAGCATATTTGTCGGAAGGTTTGGAGTGGCGTCGAACTCGTATACGTGAGTTCTGTGTCTCACGTGTTGGTCAGTGCGCTACTATTGGCTGGGAAACAAGACAAAAAGTACCTCACAGAGAAGAAAAAGATATGAAAACAGAAGAAAGAGACACACACTGACGCTGAGAGCCCCTTCCGTGGCCTCCACACGGGAATGGTTATGAGCCCCTCGGAATAAGTCGGCCATCTAGATCGGCGATTCACATCACGGAGCAGAAGGGATGTGTAGAGGACCTATCTAACTTTACAAACTAAACTCATCAGCAGGAGCTGCTGCCGGACGTAATATCCCTTGCGGAAAGTCACCCAGCATCCTTTGGGGCGTGAGGCCCAAACAGGGTTAGGGTCCGCCAGAATGTTCCCTGAAGGGTCCATTGAAATGAGCTATCGCTGCTTTCCCTGTCGTCCTGTTAACTCGTTTCAGCATTACTCAAAACTAAAGTGTTTTCGATTTGCTCACTGTGACAGAAATAATCTCATCTTATGACTTTTACTTGCCTAGAGCATAGGATTCAATTTTCGACTACATATCTCAAGAGCAACCGGTTTGTGATTAACAACTGAAACTCAGTCCAAATTGACAAAATCAATACTCGAAAACAGAGTTCCCGGCAACTTAAAAGCTATTCGGATCGATTACTTCGATGGAAGCAAGCGGATCGAGCCCACCTACAATGACCCGCAAATGGTACAGGATCTCTCGTACGACCCACTACTCACCGCTCTCGGGCCCCACCAGAAGTTCTCCGGCTCCCAGTACGCCACGGTCTGCAGCGACAGACTCGCCATCAGCACCTGCGCAGGACACGACAAGTTAATGGTAATGATTTCCATGTCAGTTCTTTGCAAGCTGTGCAGGAGTCTTCAATAAGAGTGCTAGTATAATGTTGCACCATGCAGAGATTAAAAGAGAGTGAAAAATGTGGAGGCTAAAATAACTTTATAGGGTATCAATGCCGGCAGTTCGTGCACGTCAGTGTCTTAGTGGCGCGAGACACATTAATTTGTCTCATATGAGATTACATTCATTCGTCTATTATTTCAAGTGATTATGCGTCACCAAAGCGTTTCTTTCGCTCAAAACTTTGCCGCATCATAAGGGCAGCTGGTGAGGTGCCAGGCATCTAAATAAAACCTCGCTTATATTCTTCTTGAGCTGTTTATGCAAAGCTCTTTCCAATGGTATTAAGCAATTGGATATATATCTATGTGAAGTGTAAGCAATTTTTACGCAGATAGTTTTGCACTGAACTGCACTTTCCATGGGTCATAAATCGTACCTGACCGCTCTGCTGCTTCATGCTGATGCCGTACGGCGCTATGCCGTAACAGAGAATGGAGAGCAGGAAGATCACGACCTGCACGCTGCTGACCCACCACGTGAAGTAGGGTCTGTAGTCCTCCATCTCGTCCAGCTGATGTTTCACCTAGACAGACACAAGTGATTAATTCGATGTACGGTCCTCCTTATCCTACAGTCGGTGCTGCACCTCGAGCATAGGCAGATGAATGATGCTAATACACCACCTGAAACGCAGACAAATCGATTGCAGCGACGACGAGTCGTCATCCACAATATTTAACCAATTTTCTGCTGAGTGAATACGTTGCTTAAACTTCCCTAGAACCAATTTTCTGTTATACGAGACTAATGTTTAAGTTACGAATTCACAGAAGTCAAACCATATTAATCATAGATTATTTATGTAAGACTACTACTTACATGTGGGTTACCGTGCTTCAAACACATGCTACTACTCACATGACTCACGTCCTGTCTATGCAGGCCTCCTCTGCCGCGCACAGGTCGGAAGGATCGGCCGAGAACACGTCCCGTGACCCCCATGCCGTACTGCCGACGGTCCGAGTTATCGAAACAGTGGTCCAGGATGCGCTTCCATATGCGGGACCGACCAATTCGAGCTTCCAACCTGGATGTAAACAGTTGTACAGTCAATTCAATCGAGGATATAGGTACTCGTAGACAAAGTGTTGATTTAAATTCGCAACTGGAGAGCAGTTTTGACTGCCGATACAAACAATATTTTTCGGCCTATCCCGAAGTGGATAGGCCGAAAGATCTGAATGTTCAATATAGTCAGCAACTTCCTCACACAACATTAGTTGCATTTTTAACTCAGTACGTTGACAGCATTTTACTCACATAGCAGACGGCACTTCTAACTCGCATAGTAGACGGCATTCTGCATATACTCCCATGGAAATTGCATTTGTCACACCAATAAAGACAGCATGACATGTTTAACTTGGATCGTAGAGTGCATTTTGGTCCCTCAAAATCAAAAGTTACTTTATAACAACGTCCTGCCTGTCCAGCTGCAATTGACTCACCGTCCGCTAGATGTGGTTATACCCCCGCTTGCACCCATGGCAGAGTCCAGGGCGTCATGACCACCAGGTTTGGTGCTGGTGGTAGCGGCGGTGGAAGGCCGGTACCACTCGTGCTGGTTCATGGTAGGATGGTAGTGAGGCTTACCGCTCCCACCACCCTGCAAATTGCGCAATGACGTTGTGATGTTACAGATACTCTACAGATCTTCGAGAAATATAGTAGCTACGGAACTTAAAAACTTTGAGAAATTGCTGGAACATAAGACGTTTCAACAATTTAATTTATTCTCGTTGACGGCCTGCAACTACTGTGTGCCAATACTGAAGTAGATAGATTATTGAATAGCTTAAGCCTCCGTCTCCACAGCTAAGATGATCTAACAGAGGAAGAAATAAGGGACATATAGTATGAGAATAGAAACGGGGAACCCATGCACGAGGGTGTTACCACACAGGATCAACGCGCATGGGAACAGTAAGTCGGAAAAGAAGAGGAAGAACAGAAGGCTGAAGTAGATAAAATAGGATTTTTGATATATTTAGCAGTAAAAAGCAAACACAATTGCTTTTCTGATCAGGATTCAAAATTATTACTAGGCTTATATATTGCACTAGATATTTTAAATTCACTGAAAATTGACTCCTCTGAGAGCACCTGAAGCTACGGTTTAGACTGCAGCTGCACTGTCACCTTAGTAAGCTTCCTACGCCCCATGGCTCAAATCCACTGGTGTGCAGAGAACAGGCCTAAGAAGCGCTGGCGCTCCATTAAAGGGAGGCATCACTTCGGATAATGGACTGAATAAATTCCACTGACTAACGTTCATTTAAACAACTTATTCATTCTATGTCGAATTTGTGTTAATATACTCGTAATATCTCAGATATATCTCAGTAGTAGACCATATATTGGGGTCTTCTGTGAAGATAATCAAAGAGATGGCCCCGAGCATGATCAGACCTCTGCACGCCTCTGTCGGAATGAGGCACAACTATCATCTGACTTGAGGACGGATCAACCAGAAAGCAAACTAAAAAACTGACAGAATGGCCTTCTTTAAGCTGGCTAGCAGATTCACCTCTTTATTAGAATCATTCGCCGAGTCTCCCTCAGGTGTGCTTGCCACTTTGCCATCGAAGAAGACCTAAAATGCGGAGAAAAAAAAACCATGATGGATAAAATCCTCCAAACACGTGAGGAAATTGAATGCACGTGCAGTATCCAGCAATCAGTCAAGTTAAACCCATTGCCTACTGGCACTGTTGTATGAATAGTGTTCCCTTAAGTTCTTTTCCGTAACGTCCAATACATAGTATTCGTAGATAAGGCTGCATAGTTGATCAAACGTTATTTTTCAATAATTTCAGTAAGGACCAAGTTCAGGCGTAAGTATTACAGCGATACATATTCAAAAAGAGGAAAGAAAATTGAAAATTTTCTGAATAAAAAAAAAATTTTACCTCTTCCGCTAGAAGTTCAGCGGTGAACTGGTCGGTAGGTTGCGTGGAGGCAGAAGAAGAAGAGGCGGGAGAAGAGTCGGAGTGGGAGAGCAAATGGTCGGTAGCCAGACTGTCCAGAGAGTGTACGCTGGTAGGGGCGTAGCTACGACTCTTGGACTGCCCTCCAGGTGTACCAGACGCGTGGCTTTTGGCCCGAGGCTTTGATAAAGACTGGAAACCACAACGGAGTTAGCAGATTCATAGAACCACACGGAGTCGCATTTGGTACCGTGTAGTGTATGGCAGATTCCTTCAGAAATTGTTAGTTTCTACAGTATATGATAAAAAAATGTTAGAAAACAAACAGGATTGATAGGTCTAAACTAAGGCATCATCAATGAAAGGTCCAACCCCCTTACGACCGTAAGGTCAGTAGCTCCCAATAGGCCACAAGTGACACAATTGCTGACACAGCTATGCTGCAGACCAAGACTATCCTCTCTAGCTTGGAGTAGAACGTCCGGCTTCGTGTCAGCGAGCCTGACTACACCTTTAATCACCAAGTCACTGGAGGTATTTCAAATAGGGAGCAACAAGCGACTCGTAGCTCTAGAAAAGGCTCCCTTGTGCAAAAATCAACTTAGCGTGAGAAAACAGCAAGCTGGTGCAGAAGAGAAAGAGCAGAAAGATCAATAGAAAAAGTACTGTTTAAGCTGATGTACTATGCTGGGTTCCCTGGGGACGCGATTCTCCATAATAATATGGGATGAGCTAGTCAAACATCTTCACATGAAAGAGTTATCTACAATACAACGCAGAAAAGCTAATACTCACAGCTACAAGAAATGACAGTCCATCAAAAGTCATTTTCGCCACCGAATCTTTACCACGGTGCGGCGGCGGCTTCGGCCACACTCCGTTGTCGCCATTTTCTCGCCATACGCTGTCCGGTAACTGCACATTGGACGAGCATATTGACATCATAAACATATTCATCAGCTACTCTTAGTACTTATTTACACTAGCATATGATTTAAGCTGGGGCAGTAACTTAAGTTCAGACACAGGGCTTCAACTTCTGCAATAGACCTGAAGTACGAGATCTTACATTTCTAATTTGTATTCGCTTCATAAAAGAAGGAGATACAAGACTTACCATCTGGCTGCGGTGGACTATAATCTGCCAGCCATCGAAAATTGAGAACATTCCATTTACTATTTAGTTATGATAGAAGCGCTCAATCTCTTCATGTCGAACTTAGAGCCTTACAGAACAAGTGGATCTAAAAGTCCCCCTTCAGGTATTGCTATTTCTTTAATTATTTATGTTTAATGTTAGTGGACGGGTGTATATCTACAGGTCAAGTGTCAATTTTCTCCCCTTGTTAGCCTCAAGACAGAAGACATCGGGGTGCTGTGCCCTCAATTTGTTGGGCACAGCGTCCAGATGAGAGAATACTCGTGCATGTGTTTTATTTGTTTTTATTTTGGCGGAACGGGACTCTTTTGAATGTGTATGCTAGGCCTGTGTTGGTGGCGGCGGAGATCGAACACCAAACGAGGTGTCGTCTTCTCACAGACTTCATCAATTTTATCTACAACACAGCAAAGTGTGTTGTTTTGGGGAAGTTCAGTCCAAACACTAATTAAACAGCATGCAAACTGGTGCGTCATAGCAGAGTCCGAAGGCATCGAAACCTCGACCTAGGATTCATTTCCTGTGTGCACATTATCCAGCATCACGGTAATTTAACCTAAAATACTCTGTTAAGGTTGTGGCAAAAGAAATGTACGTACGTCTCTTAGGGGATTGAAGTCATTACTGAAAGAATTGCTGTAGTGGTTGTGATGGTGGTGATGATGCTGATGGTAGCTATTCGAACCCCCGTTTGCACCTCCGACAGCCACCGTTGCCGAGGAAGCGGCGCACCTGCCATCCAAAAACAACCTTCATTAGTGCAGTGAAAAGAGCAAAGGCTCAAGTATACTTCATATTTTACATCTTAAGTCGTAAATAAATGATAGATTGAAACATAAAAATGGAGAAGTAGGTTTTACACTTTAAAAAACTGATATATATTCGAAAATTTGCTACGAAATAACAAAATGTATAGTTTACTTGGAATAATCAAGATAAATACCCAAAACATATTTCTCACATTGACACTTTAGATAAACTACTTACACGTGCAAATAATCGCTGCATGGTAAAAGACATCTGGGTATAGAAGGTTGTATAATATTATTATTTACGAGATGAAAATATATTAAATCGATCACCTTAGCCTTCTTGAATCAAATACCTTGTGTCTCCAGCTGAAGGTTACTTATTCGAGTATTTACATAGTCACTCTTCAATCCATATAGCAACCACTCTTATATCCCAACAAGCGTCATTTAAACTTATACCAAAACTACAGACTATTAACACAGCCACTCTTGTAGCCCAATAAGCATCAATATCAGAGCTGGAACTACCGAATGCAATTCGGTATTTCGGTAGTACCGGTGGTATTTTCGTCTACCGAAATACCGAATCTTTTCTGAATCTTATACCGATACCGAATGGATATACCGAATGGCTTTTTTCGTTAGTTTTGAATTTCCTGGACTGACAAAAAGAAGCTTGTTAGTCCTATAAGACCCACTGTCTTTCCTGGAAGACATTGGGCAAATCCCACTGATTTTTGTTCAGTTCAGCTTTTTCACGCTGTATTGCACTCCACTGAAGATACGAGATGCTGCGCTGTGAGAATTGGGCGTAGTGTGTCATGTTTCGGTCACTCAAATATCACGCTCTTCCGAACTTAGTGCAGCGTGAATTGCCAGTGAGTGATCATACACTTGCATATTTCTGTTAATTTCTTTCTAATCGTGAATATAGAGTGCCACGATAATTCATGCACGTGTAAAAACGTTTCAGCATTCCTTTGAAGAAAACTTCTATAAAGAAACTTTGTTTTATAAAGTGATACGAGTAAATTTTCTAGTGTCGTTCGTGTAATACAGCGAGCTGTTTCGCCAAAACTTTCATGTAAACACTGGATCCACCAAGATTCTATTCTACCTCGCCTACATACCTCATTGTAGGAGTTGTTGCCAAAGAAACAGCTAGGTGCCGATGATGATGTTGAAGATGCTTCTATTACTATTGAACTAGGTGAATCTATTATGAAGTTCATTTATCTTGATTTATTAATTCATTATTTGACATAGATAAGTATAAGCAATGCATTTGCCCATTTTCTGAGGATTCTGGAACATTCTTGCAGATTTATTTTGTTGAAACTAATGTTACCTCTTCTTGTAGAATAATTTTAATCTCGAAGCTTCAATATTGTCTTTACCATTGTTTGTACATTTGTAATATTATAAAGTTTATTTATGAATTATCATTACACATAAATAACTATAAACGATGCTTCAGCGCGTTTCTGATGAGTTCTGGAACATTATTGTAGATTGCATCACCCTAATACACATATATGTAAGAAGTTTTTTGAAATCTACATGCCCGGTAGGCATGTTTCCTCTGTTTTATAAGCAGCTTGCGGGCGTTCTTGGCCCTAAGCTAGCAGTCATATTTTGGCGCCTGATACAGTTAGGAAATTTTCCTCAGTGTTGGCATACTGGGAATATTACCCCCATTATTCCCGAGTGTCCAGTGTCGCTCCATGTCGCCAACTACCGGCCCATTACGCTGACGCTCATTTTATTGAAAGAGTTCGAGAAATTGGTCGCTTGTACGCTTGGTCGTTTTACTGAGTTTATGGGTTTGCTGCCTGCTGGTCAATTTGCGTAGAGAACTGGTTTGGGTTGTTGTGACGCCTTATTGTCTGTGCCACACCATTTACAATCTGCGCTGGACTATCGGTCTGAGGCACGCCTTGTCCAGTTGGACTTTACTCGGCGTTTGACAGGGTCAACCACAGGGGTCTATTATACAAGCTGGAATCAGTTGGTGTGGGTGGTAGGGTTCCGTCAATCATTCGTGATTTTGTTTCTGAGCGAACGCATAGTGTGTCGGTCGACGGCATTTTGAGTGTCTCAGTCACGGTGGAGTCTGACGTCCCTCAGGGTAGCATGCTTGGCCCGCTGTTGTTCGTTCTGTATGTTAGTGACATGTTCTCTTCACTGGAAAATTCGATGATCAACTATGCCGATGATTCCAATTTGAAAGCAGTGATACCTGCTCCCCGCATTCGTAGCGCCGTCGCCCAGTCTCTGAATAGGAATTTGTCACTCATTAGTGCATAGTGCTCGGCCTGGAGTATGAGGCTGAATGCCAGTAAAACCAAGTCTATAATTGACAGTCGGTCTCGGACACTTGTACCGCAGCATCCACATCTGGAGATAGACGACACTTTGCTTCAGGGGTCTAGCTCCTTGGTGATTCTTGGCGTTGTCTTTGATGAGAAGCTTACTTTCAGCCGAATATGAGGCGACTGGTGCCACGTGCTTCCAGTAAGATGAGGCTCCTGCGTAAGGTGAATTCTGTGTTTGGTGATAGTGAGGTTGTCCGCAGATGCTGTTGTGCTTTTTTGCTGCCTGTGTTAGAGTATTGCTCACCGGTCTGGGCTTCAGCAGCTGACAGTCTGTTGGACCGACTTGTTAATTCGGCCAGCAGGCTGTGCGCAAATAATGTAAACTGTCCCACAGGAGAGGGGGGGCAAACTCTGTATTGGTTGTATCCTTCTGTCCCGGCCCTTAAAGTTGCTAGGAGAATTACCCAAGCTGCGGTCGGCCCGCACTCTTTCACGTCGGAGAATGAAGGTGCTTAACTAATCAGTTCGGTCGGTGCTTCCTACCCTGGTCTGTTGGGGTTTGGAACTCATTCCCGGCTTGGCTTTCGGTCATATTGGCCTGCAGGCGTGTAAGTCAGCTGTAAGTGGCTTTCTGTTGGATTTCCTTTAGCAGCATTTTGGGTTTCCCGGTGTTGCAAAGTGCTTCATTTGGGTTATGCTTCCTGTCCGTGTGGGCCTGGGCCCGATTTTTTAATAATAGTACCGAACAAATACTGAATCATTCGGTATTTTTTAATACCGAAATACCGAATCGAATGACCCGCTTTTTAAGTACCGAATACCGATACGACGGTACCGAAAAAATACCGAATCCCAGCTCTGATCAATACATACCGAAATTGTAAATCATCACCACTCCCTGTAGGCCAACAAGAATAATATATATTTATAGTTAAAAGATAACAAATAAAAAGTAAAGTCACTCGTACATCTAGAGATAAAGGCTCCGTACCTTCCTCCCACGCCAACTCCAAATCCGGCAGCCGCCGAAGCAGAAAGAGAAGCCGACAGGGATGTCGAGTTTTCCTTGAGCTGGCCGTACTTGCGGGAGGCAAGCCGTCGGCGCTTCTCTTCCCACCGCTGCCGCTGGCTCTCTTCACTTCCCTCATCCAGTCCAAAAAACTCCCTGGTCTCTTTCTTTAAAAATCTGTGGACGCGCAACGTGCCACAATTCTTATATATAAGGAAAACAGATTTGCGTCATAATATAAACGATCCTTGTTTCTTTTTTTTTTTTAGAAATGTATAAGCTTAGAATAAATATCACACTGTCTATTAATTCAAACGCGTTATTAGCACAGATTGGGAGACTAGTTAAGTCATAGTAAAAATTTCCTTCCGTCGCTCTTTAATCTCTTAAGCATCACCGACGATTATGATGATGTCCGACTTTTGTTTTCCTATACTGTGGTTAGTACCGACGGAAGCATGAATGGCGTGCACTAAGCGTTCATTTGCATAGTTTACACTCGGTATTACATGTAAGTATTCCACAGTGTTTGCCGGTCATCTGACACAGACACTTCACAGTCACTATCATGGTAGCTGTCAATTTAATGGTAAACGCATCCTTGGCCAAGATATCTGCAAAATTAGAATCCTCGCGGTAACGCACAACCCGCAGCGTAGCATGACCATTTCGACAAGGATTAAAAAAGGCAATGAGACCCGAACAGATAATACTGGCGAGATGCGGACAAACGAGTAGAGCCCCACACTGTTGTCAATAGAGCACAGCTTTCGTTTAGCTTCAGCGGGCTGTACAAAATAAAAACAAACTAGAGCACTCTGAGAGCGCATACCTCCGCCAAGCAAGGCAACGGTCACGAAAAATTAAAATTGGTTCCGAGACTATGATTTTCATTGTATCAACACCAATATCTAATCATTTGCGCCGTTCAATAGTGTTAACAGCTTCAGTATTTTTTTGAAGATCCGTTCATAACTTTTTGAGTTATGCTGCTAACAAGCATTATGACAAACATGAGTCAAACATACAAATCAACTAACCGATCTGCACCAAAATTTGATCATTTAACCTTTTCACATTACTTACAACTCCAATGAATTTCATAAAGATCCGTTCATTATTTTTCGAGTTATTATGCTAACAAGCATAAAATAAAAAATTGTGACAAACGAACGAACAAATGGATCGTTACAAAAATTTGGTCAATTACTCTTCATAATATACTTAATAACTCGTGTAAATTTCATAAAAATGAAACCATAACTTTTTGAGTTATGGCATTGAGAAAAATGAGGCAGAGAAACAAACAAACAAACAAACAAACAAACAAACAAACAAACGGATGGACGGATCTTCACCAAAAATTAATCATCTGTTCCTCTTAACATACCTAACAATCCCTGTAAATTTCTTCAAAATCGGTCCATAAATTTTTGAGTTATCTTGATGACACACAGACAGAAAGACAATCAAACAGGCGGACAGACAGACAAACCCGACGAAAGCATAACCTCCCTGGCGGAGGTAAATAACTAGCTTATTTCTTTCTCTAAAAATTTGAGGACAAAGAACTCAATTTTAGAAAAGAACACAGTGGAATGTAGATTTACATTTCTTTTTCCAGACTATTTGCGGTTTCACGATTGAACTGATGACTGTTGCATAAAAGCTGGAAAGAAAAAAGAACTTAAATAATCTGTTGTCATCAAAGGTGTGTAGCGTCCATGGGAGAGCGAATGGTATCGTGAAGTGCTACGCCGCACAAATACTGGAAGAATGAAAATGCCGTGCCCTGTTAGTAATTTATAGGTGTGGCAAAAAGACGGCAGCGCTATTCAAAAACAACAATCAATGCTAGAATGTAGATTGGGAATAGACAAATAGCCAATTATCCTTTTCATTGCTGTGTTTGCCAAGAATGACACGCATGAATAAAGGCCTTTCGTAAACATCGTTGACGTCCACAAAGGCCTCTTTTCAGTGTTTTCGGCGAAACGGAATGCAGTCAATGATTCAATATTTCTTTTTGCCTATTGATTGGCTTGGAAGTGGTGTCGCAGGGATGCTTTTTAGAGCTGCCGACGCTCTGCTATGACAAGACCAAGTTTCTATAAAATACGTAACATTGCATAACGACTTTTGTATGCCAACTAAGGGGGCAAACGATGAAACAAATTGCTTGGTTCGAACGAAGCACCGTGAAAATTATTCTAGCAGTATGTCTTTAGTGTACATATCCGTGTAGAGCACTAAAAGCGTGCACTGAAAGGATAAAACACCAAGCAATACTTTTATGCAACGGCTAAGGTGAGTACAACATCGCCGGAGTACATCGAGCTCCGAAAGGAAAACGAAAAGCCAAGCCAAAAATAGTTGCATGAAAATCGAGTAAGAGAAAGTATGTTCAATGTACACCCCTAAATATATGGTTCATGCTACTCCCACTATATTGTACTTGGCTCTTATATGTATTAGGCTGAGTGAAGCGGTTTCCGTTCTGCACCCACAGTGCTTTAAGGGTGAACAATTTGCGGCAAACATTACTAAGCAGAAACCACAGAGGTTTCATTTCCAATCAATGCTCGTAACACCTCTTATTCATGTACAACTAAAGCTACGGACTTTCTTAAGATAAAAGTGATTGAAATTATTTTAAAAAATACATTTTTACGATCATTACTGGGAGTTTTTAAAGTCAATGCTTAAACCATCTACTCCCCAATGCCTGGTATCGCTGATCTTACAATGGTGAAACACCATTCCTAGTTCGCATAAAAGCTAACTTCTGAAGACAAGCAAGAATATCCGTGCTTTAATGTAAGTATATAAAACATCTACTGGGAATCAATTTCTATTTCCTATGACTTACTCCTTGACTTGCTGCTTGCGTGACAGAGGCTGCGATGAGCTGCCGTAGCGAGGCTTGGAGCTCTGAGTAGCCAAAGACGTTGAGTTGGAGGAAGCAGGTGGAGAAGAGTTGGAGAGCGAAACGTTGGAGGATACGGTGTTGTTGGAAGCCAAGCGGCCACCAAGGGTTATGGAAGCGGTGGAAGATGGAGGTGGATGAGCGGGCCGGGATGTGGCAGCGGCGTAGGAGTGAGCGGGGGTCGAAGAAGAGTTTGTGGAGTGTCCGTGGTGGCCGAGGGTGGTGGCGTTGGAGGAGACAGGGTGTGGCATTGGGGGTTGTTGTTGGGAGGGTGGCTGCATTGGTTGTTGCTGATGATGAGGTTGTTGCTGAGAGGGTTGCGCTGGTGGTAGCGAAGGTGGTTGCTGGTGTTGGGAGGTAGGCGGTGGCAGGTGTGGTTGACTATTGAGGGGCATGGATGACGTACTGGTAACGGGACCCCCGGGCCCGCTGTTGTTGCTGCTGTGAGACGGAATGCTCGGGTGACCGCTCTGCTGGTACGGGTGAGGAGGAGGACCCATAGGGTGAGGATGCTGAGGAGGTGCAGGCTGCAGTGGTACCTGCTGTTGCTGTTGGGGAGGTAGCATGTGCTGAGGCTGCTGGGGCGGTGGCGGCTGCTGCTGTCGAGAAGCAACAGCAGCAGCAGCAACAAGGTTACTCCCCAAAGCAGCATTTGGGGTGCTGTTCGCGCGCTGTCCGTCGGTGCGTCCGCCCACTGGCACGAAGCGCCTGCAAATCAAGATAAGAATCAGCACGAAACCTCAACAAAACAAAAAAAAATTAACACAAAAGACCTTGGTGTCAGGACGTAGATTAGCTCCAACGCCTGCAAACCCACGAAAACTGCTTAATCGAAACCCCTACAAGGCAGGGTAAAAATTGTCCCAATACTCCAGCACACCACAGATATTCGCACAAAAATATCAAGACTGACGTTAAATAAGAATGCGAGTAAAGCAGGACAAAAATTAGCTGAAAAGTTTTGACGGCCGTACACACTTACTCATCGGAAGATAGACTAGAGCGTCGTTTGCTGTAACTTCCTTCCATCACTGCAGTTCTGTAGAGAATGTAACATGTGTATCACCATGTTGCATTTCTCCAAAGAGCGGCCAGCTCAAACGACAGTTGTCATCTCAGTCGTTGTTAACTGATGTGCATTCGACCCGCCATGATTAATTATTGAACTATTAATTTCACCATAATATTATGTTTGTGTTTATAGCCTGTCGCAGAATTTCAAAATTTAGTTTATGAAGTCGAGTGCACAACTGATGCATTGCCTTTCATTAAAAAAAAAACCTAAGTTTCAGTGGACGTGTAATTACAGTTTAGAATTTTATGTTTCAAAAACTACTTGGAGGTATTTGCACTAAGAATCGGTTTCAATTAACTCTCCGTTGGCAATCAGCAGGAGCTTTTACTGAGCGCTAATGACAAGGTCGCATCCCATTTACGCTCTAACTCTGCTCCAGTGACCTCAATAGCGAGAAGTCCCGGCAAAAAGTTCAGTAAGCGCTGCTGAAGGATGCTGGCTGCTAGCGTCATATCGACAGTACAAAAAAAGAAGCACTCCTCTGACTCGTGTCTTCTGCAATGTGATTTATGCTCCCACGCCAAGAGAAGCGAAATTCAAACCCAGCACGCTATCCCGTGCGCCAATGGAAATATCAAAAGCAGCCGTGCTATTGCCGGCAGGCAAATTCCGGCAGTGCTTGCCGTCAGATAGCACTCTTATCCGTGCTCATATGAACACTTGGCATAAAAATGCTGCGAGCAACACACTTTACTCAACATACGCACAGCAGCACCCTTCACACGACTAGCACACGGTACAGACAGCGGCACACTTCACAGAACTAGCACACGGTACGGACAGCGGCACACTTCACACAACTTGCACACGGTACGGACAGCGGCACACTTCACACGACTAGCACACGGTACAGACAGCGGCACACTTCACAGAACTAGCACACGGTACGGACAGCGGCACACTTCACAGAACTAGCACACGGTACGGACAGCGGCACACTTCACACAACTTGCACACGGTACGGACAGCGGCACACTTCACACAACTAGCACACGGTACGGACAGCGGCACACTTCACACAACTTGCACACGGTACGGACAGCGGCACACTTCACACGACCAATACACGGTACGGATAGCGACACACTACCACTGTTGCCGCACGACATACGAACAGAAGCGCGTTCGCACCCGCACCGATCTCTGACGCGTAACTTCCGCCGGAACCGACCTCACTACTGGACTCCACCCAGCGCTTCGTCCGCAGTCCGCAGTAGCGTGCAGCTAAGTCGAGTTAGGTAAAAACACAGTTCATTAACAGAGGATAGTCGTGTCAAATTTGAGTGTATGCGCTCTGCCCTTAAATTTTCAGGATTGTGACGTCACAATTACGTCACGCCACTGTTACAGCGAGGAATTTTTGATATTTCTACAGAGGCGTGACTTAATTTTGACGTCACAAACCTTTAAATTTAGGAGCGAAGCGCATTCACCCAAATTTGACACAACTATCTTCTGTAAATGAACTGTGGGTAAAAATAATCAGCAGCAATGATTCCAAGCACAATCTAATCATTCTGTTCATTATAACTAGGGCTGTGACGGTATGCTCATATAAACAGAGAAGTCGGTGATAACTCCAAAACAACGACAAAAGCTCAAATGTAAAACTATGACGGTAATACAACCTGCAGAAGCAGTTCTCTGTAGGAGCCTATGCTTAATGCAATTTGTTGTTTTGAAGTCTTTATCGACATCTCAGTCTGTAAAAGCATATTGTCACAGCTCTAGTTATAACCTACTGCTAATAATTGTTTAGGCGAAGACTGACGCATCTGCCAAGCTTAGGAAGATGAACATCATCGACAGTGTTGATCCAAACACTACGGGATTATTACATTTATCATAGATAATTTCTAATGCCCATTTATGAGGAGATTGTAAACCTGTCACACAGAGGGAGCTACAGAACTTCGACAGTGACGGTTAGACTCGTACACCATTATTGCATTCGTGGTAAACTACCTCTAATAATTTAAATGTAAAGGCTCGTAAAGCCGTGAACCCTTTAACGAGCAACGAGGGCAAACGGGCTCTTCGAATAATGTTGTTCTCATAGAACCATTTTTCATCAGCTCTGCAAAAGGTTAAGCTGAAGGAGATAAACATCGGTAGCGACAATGTCACGCATCTGGTGACCATTGAATTGGTGATAGGCTACTTGTAATATTAGTTGCTAGACGAGATGTAAGTCAGTTCAAGTGAAGGAGATAAGAAACTTCGGCGGTGACGATCTTGCGTTTTATAGGAGATTACTGTCAAGCTTGTGTGGGCTACAGGAAATACTGAATTTGGGTGTACATGATAAAAAGTATTAATGACATAGCCGGTAGTCAGGATCTAGAGCTGCACGTAAACACTGCATTCGTCTTAGCTGCAAATGGTAATCCAGTGTTGCAGCTTAGGCTATGGCCAGGCTTGTCAAGTTTGACGTGATTAATATCACCAGTTGTGATAATTACAATCCCAGCTTAGGCTTGAATAGCCTCAAAGTTCACACAGTTCCAGAGACAGGAAGAAAGAAGGGATATGCAATATTACGGGAATAATTAAGAGCCATAAATGGGACAAGGAAACACGGAAAAGAAAGGAAAAACAGTACATGAATTTCACAGGCGAGAGCAGAAAGACGGAAACAATCAAATGACATGGGCACAACTAAAAGGAGTCTCGTAGGCCTAACTGAGGCTAATACAAGCTTTAGGGTCCTTCTGGGGACGCTACTCCAAATAAAGTAAAATGGGTAGGCCGAAGTAACGTCGCTTTACGGCTTTTGACCCATCCTACCCCTCCTCAGGGATCGTGTGTGACGTTCCCCACCACTACATTATCAGACCTAGTCGAGATGGTCTCCTTGTGACATAACTCCTAGTCTAATGAGCATCCTTATACCAATTCGTAGGTAACGTGTGTGCGACGTAGCCTATACTTGCCATCACTTCTCGTACCTGTAAGTGACGTAGCTTATTTGCTATCGCTATACGTACCCGTAAGCGACATGCGTGATACGTGGCGTACTTGCATTACCTCTCGTATATCCATATTATAATTATGTAAAAGTACTGTAGACCATCGCTTGGCCAGTTTGCGACTCTACTGCGCATCATCTGGGGACTTCAAGCGCGGCTAGTGCTGTTCTTGTATGCGAGTTTATAATAATGTAAATAACAAGGCCAATTATCGATTGTTTTCGTGTTTTTTTTCACGCAAAAGATAATGAAAAATCGACAATGGGCTTATTTAGATATCTTAAAATTAGAAATCTACGCGCAAAAGATGAAAAATCGTCAAGTTTCCTTGTAAATTGGATTCAGCTGTCCTCGACATTTTTCCCATGCAGTATGAGTGAAATTTGGCTTCATCTATGACTATTAAGGTAAAGGCAGTAAAATATTAAAATTTCATCTTCTGAAATAATACCCGAGTATAATCAGACTAATTAATGTCTTCTGATGGCACCTGCCAATATAAAGCGGGTGCAACGTGAGGTACCTGACTACTACTTGAAGTTTCCTAAATTGAAGCACTTGTTGCTAGCATACTATTGGTTTGCAAGAACTTATGTATGTAAGAAATGGCGTTATTACTCCTACTTCTAGAACTAATATTTTTACACTGGTGAACTTATCTATTTTTTGTTGGTTACCGCTGCCACGAGACTATAACTTACAAGTTCTGACGTGACGATTATCATAGCATCCCCATTTATAACAACAAAAATATGACAAAGAACTGGATAACCAAATTAAATTTCAGATTGATTTTATTTACGTTTTTCTGCTGAAACGCGTTTGAACAGTTTCTTCGTATTTTTAACCTCCATGTGATGTATAGAGTTATAGAGCACTGTAATTATTCACAAAACAATTATTGAGGAGCTACTTGTCTATGATAATTATATATTTGCTCCATGCCTTCCGTAAAATTTCCAATGTCACTTTGTTTTCTCATACGCTGTGTTAAAATATACGGTAAAGCAGTGCATTTGGTCAACTCCAGAAGATGCTCTACAAGTCCTCTCAAGCCATACAGAGCTTGTAGGATTGTTGCATTAATTTGCAACATTTTAATAAACTGGTGATACGTTGAGATAAGTAAAGAACATTCAATCAAATGAGAAAACGAAAATTGCGAAAAGATTATATCTAGTGGGCGAGCGCATTTTGGTCTCCAGATGACTCCACAGCTGGCCAGCAAGCAAAGGGGGCCGGAGTCCGAGATGCGTGTGGGGCCACCCTTTACGTAGATATACCCTGCTCATACATGTAAGCGACGTAGCCGACTTGCTACCGCTACACGTACC
Source organism: Parhyale hawaiensis (assembly GCA_001587735.2). Classification (NCBI taxonomy): domain Eukaryota; kingdom Metazoa; phylum Arthropoda; class Malacostraca; order Amphipoda; family Hyalidae; genus Parhyale; species Parhyale hawaiensis. The sequence continues at coordinate 4,574,972 of LQNS02278083.1, read as the reverse complement.
CATAAGCGACACGTGTGCGACGTAACCTACTTGCCATGATGCGAGCGCCGCTACCGACCTGCTGTTCCAAGAATGTTCTTAAAGTTGCACAGTCAGCTGGGCCGCTATAACATCCCCCGGCCTCCCTCGCGCCCCCTGCCCCCACCGTACCCCTCACCCCCTGCCCCCTCTCACGCAACCAAACTTCAACTTTATGCCGTCTCCCTCAGGCTCTGCCAGCTCCAACTTTGTACCGCTTCCATTAGCGTAAGAATTTTATCCCTTGTGGTGCAATACGAAGCGTTTCTTAATTCACGGCTGATCAGAGAAGTATTCCGTTACAAAAGCTCAGATCGTGTTGCACTTGCACTGCCTTCGTACAACAGCGAAAGATACTACTGAACTAAGTGCACAAAAGCGCAGCTAAAGTTGCAAAGGTAATACTGCCATACATCGGCGAGGAGTACTATTGTTGTATTTGTTGTATTAGAACATTGTTGTATTGTTGTATTTAGAACACAAGCCTAATTGCTCCTTGGCCTGCTAAGTTGGTTATCATCACACAACAGCAAGTTGAGCTTAAACTTCCTGTGTTATTATTATATTATATGCTTAAGTCTTCCCAGACACAACTATGCTGATTCAACAAAGGAAAGGAAGGGACATGCAGTATGTCGATAGAAGTGTGGAACCCATGCACGAAGGTGAACCAACAAGCATAGGAACAGCAAGTCGGGAAATAAGAGGAAGAACAGATGAAACTAACATCAATAGGACTACGTAATCAGAAAGGAAGCAAAGTGGGCACGAAAGACAGACGTCCCGAGCCTGGCAAATGGCTCAAGTAATCTACACAAACCCCCTGGGGGCGCTGCTCTCCGTAGCATAAGAAGGGCGAGCCTAACTAACCTAACCCTATCGTCTATGGGCCCATCCTATGCCCCCTGAGGAGATATTCCTGTGTTCAATATAATACTATGCACTTAAAAACTGCAGATTGTGTTACATAACTTCACTAGCATCAATTCTTGAAATTTCAGAATCGTCTGAGAAATGCGGGAGTTAAAATTTTATTCGCGTCGACGCTACGATAGGAAAAAATGTTTCAGCCAAGACAGAAAATTCAATACTTAAAATTTTCGTCCTCTCACGATAAATACTTCTGAACGAAGGCGTCGTCCTTTGTGTATGTATTATTCAACTATAGATTCTTTGCTGCAACAGAATTTATTATCTTAAAGATATGTTACAGAGAGAGCAGATCACTCGTTTTACAATGTAAAGTTTTATTATTAATATTTTATTATATAGCTGGTTTTACCACCGCACCCACGTCATACACTAAGAAAAATTCCGATGCACGTAGGTGTTTCATGGCGTAGTTTGGTGTGTCATCGCCGCAGACAGAAAACGTATTTCAGTCAAAAAAAGAAAAACATATTTCCACAAAAAGAAAGTGAACAAACGCTTTGTAGTTTTGTTACACGTGCAAAGCGAGACGCGGTTACATACTAACACTCATCGCTATTGCAGTTCAAAGTTAGTTTCAAAAGGTGCATCAATTTTACCTGTTTTTCATGCATCTTGGCACATCATCGGCTTTGCCAGAAAACCGAAACACATAAGTGCATCATCAACGTGCCAAGTGCATCAGAAGACCCTATATGGATCATTGTGATACACTTTAGCTAACACTGCTATTATGGTAATAATAATCGTCATTTATTATCTAGCATATACTGGATGACCTAAGGTAGATTTCATTATGCCCTATTATTCTAAAATTTTGACGATATGTCCCTAGTAGTGTGCAAAACAGGACACAAAGTCCGTGCTGCGTAGGAATGAACAATCTTTCCCTGGCTGACTTCGAGTCTCGGATTCTCACAGCGCTGGCTTGTCCTTTCCTTCAATATTTGAACTGCTAAATTCTACAATTAAGACAAAAGGAAGAACTCGTTAGTTGTAATTACTGTATGCAAGATAACACATGATTATTACTACAATTACAGTGGAGTTAGTGAAAATGCATCATGGTGATACACTTAGCATATTTATGATGCACTTGCGTGGTTCGGTTTTGGGACACAAATGCATGTAATTTCGATGCATCTAAGTGCATCAAAAATTCTCTCGGTGTATGACGTGATCCTAGCAGTAAGACTCAATTTATTGTATCGCATCATTATATGAATGTTTTACTCGGCATTCCTGCCAGAAAGTCTCAGTTGGTCAAGGGCGCTACTACTGGTGGAAAAAATGCGCAGCAAATTGAAGAAGACACTCGAGTGGACGGCTCCTGTCGTGACCTTCCACACGAGAGAGAGAGAGAGAGAGTAGAGTGCCCCGCGGACTAGGTCGGCTATATCGATCGACAGCCCACCTCGCGGAACGGAGGGGGAAATATAGAGAACCTACCTAAACTAACAAACTAACCTTCTCAGCTGGAACTGCGGCCAGCTGGAATATCCCCTGCGTAGAAGGCACTCGGGACAGTCCTCGGGCTTATGAGGCCCATATATATTGAGGCAGTGAAAGTTACAATGTAAAGCAGGGAGGGGTGGGGTCAAATGGGTAGTGGGGTCAAATGGGTATAATTTAGTTTTTTGACCATAAATTTTTTTCGTTTTCACAAAATTTAGGTTTCTGGGTTTCAAACTGTAGCCAACCAAATTACGCACATTTCTACTATTAACTTTAACACCTTACACTATTGTTTAAGTGCGTTTTTAAAGCATTTATCAAGATTTTATTTTTTCCCCAAAAACAGCAGTTATAAACTTTGCTCTGGAGGAAAAAATAATCGGTCCAATGAAATCTAAGTTAGGTCATTGGAGAGGTCACATATCACTGTATCTGCACCAAAAAATAAACTGAAATTAAAACTCCAGAATATGAGAAAATCCAATTTTTCTTGCGTGGGGTCAAATCGGTATAGGATGAAAATTTAAATTTTTGTGTTAGTTCCTAACCTTGTAGGTACCTAACCCAAGGGTGAAAATCTATGTTTATATATGTATTAAAGGCTATGTATGTGAATATAATATATACATATAGCTATATCTATATTTTGTAGCCCAAAAAGTTTCACAACTTTTCTATGGGTTATGCAGATATAGCTATTACTGTATGTGTATTGTAATGTGAATCTGTGTGTAAATGTTGTGCGCGTTTGGTGGATTTGCGCGATCGATCGATCGCGCTGCGCGTTTGGTGGATCGTTCAAATTTTTAAATGGAAAACAAAAAAAAACAGTCCTTGCCTCCCCTAANGCGATCGATCGATCGCGCAAATCCACCAAACGCGCGCAACATAAATATATATACATAGCTATATATACTGTATGCAGTAGCTATATCTACGTACAGAAGTAAGAATGAAAAGATATGGAAACTACGTGACTTATTTGAAGGTGTAACCTCTCTAGCGTAGTTTTATATGAAGAAGAACAAGTTCTTGGCCGAATTTTTAAAGTAAAGAAAGATGATGTAGAGTTGAACCGTATGGAAAGAAGTGGAACCTCGCATGGAAATGACCTGACAGGGTGTACACACGTTACAGTACCCTGCTGAAGACATGTAAGCCATTAATAAACCAGAACTCATTGGAAACAGGGGTCAGTATTGTGTGAAAAGTGAACATAACTTGCGCAAAAAGCGTTGTCTATAGTGGCGAAGTAAATTAAGAAATTAGGCTAAAAAATGTTAGGTACCACACTAAATTTAACATTAGAATTGAATCTATTTATGGAGAACACTTTCTTCTATCTTCTGGAACCATGAGCAGATGGACTGGATTGATCATATTTACAGCAAAGCTGAATTTATAGAGTCAAATGGTACTCGAAGATATTTTTTTAAATTGAAAATTTTTTGTAGCTTTATATTATTGCTTTGATTTTATTTGTTGCCTGCAATTTATAGTCAATGCCCTCAATATTATGTTGAAGAACAAATAAACATTTTCACAGGTCCATCCAACTTAAGCGTATGAGGTCAAATATAAAAAATATATACCCATTTGACCCCACTTTATCCCTGCATACGTAAAGATGTATGTGTTTTTTATCAAGATAATGATTTCTATGAAAGCGAAAACACATGGTTCTAGTAAAGAGGAAGATCAATAATAAGAAAAAAGTTTCACTGTAATGCCGTGGAGTATTAACTTCAGACCAAAAAGTCGCAATGTGTACACTTAAACTAAATAGAAGTATTTAATTCATTCATAGTCTCGCTGGTGTTCATTTTGCTGCCGCAATGTAATCCGTCACAGCTAATCTGTTCGCATGATTAGCTTTGCTGATAGAATTCAATTCAGATATTCATTCTCTGTAACGATTGCACTTGTCTGCAGTTAGAGAAACCACATATGCTCACTTTTAAATCCATACAAATATGCAGCCAGTCAGTAGGGTAAGATATTGTAACATATGGTGTATTCATAGGATTATAAAGGCAATAAACTTCAGAATTGTGAGTCTACAGTGACCCACCAAGCTGGATGAGATTTACGTTAAACTTCAAACTTTGATGATTCGATGGTATGAAGCCGTGGCATTCATCAGAGCCAGGAGACAACTTGGTTAGGGACAAGTTACTCGTACCTCCTACGACGCTTAGCTGTACGAGCAGCACTCGTGCAAAAAAAAAAAAAAAAAAAAAACGCGCTAGCCGTATGTGGTATCAAACTCGGAGTTGCAACGCACAGATCGAGGCCTTTGACCGTCCCACGATGTTTGTTTAATTAGTCCTAGCAAAACAGAACAACGGCGTTTAAGGGTTAATTTTCTATCGAAGAAACGACGTCCAGTGGCATCACAAACACTACTTCGTATCCTTCCTCTTGTGACTGCGCTCGACAGTGTACGAAATTTCAAAGGCACGTGAACTCCTGTTCCCGTCATTATATTTATGTTTGAAGTATGACAAATGAGAAGTGAAAAAATATATTTTTAGGTACATTTGACCAGTAGTAACTATTGCGTAAGCGCCCCTCCACTCCACTTGTGACCAAAGAACAGAAGGAATAGAGGACATGTACTATGGGAAATGAAACTAGGAACAAACGCACAGAGCAATATCGCGTATAGGAAGAGCCGCTGCCTCATGGAAGGAAATATAGTAATAGTAAGTTCAGCGACGTGGAAAATCTGCAGCCTAGAAATACTGCAACATTTAGTAAAGTTTCACAACACATAGACTGTGCAAAAATATTCAGTCATACAAACGCTGTGCTTTACAGCACTGACGCTCATAAGACTGAGAGAAAGCTATTGCTGCGATCGTGTAACACTTGTGGTGTCTCTCTAAACTGAACTGAACAAAGACACTGCCAACATTTACGGTCGCATCATGTCTATCCGCTGTAGCCGCACCCTTCTTCTGTAGCTTTAACATAGTAACTGTTGAAGTTTCCATGTTATTGTTATTATTATTATTATTAATATTGAGGAATACGATGATAAGCAGTTAAATTATGCTTCCCTAACCACAGTTAAGCTAATCCAACCCGAAAGGACATATAGTATGCCCATAGAAGCGTGGAACCTATATAACAGGGTGTTCCCGCTCTGGTGCAGCAGGCATGAGAACAACAAGTCGGGAAAGGAGAACAACAAGTTGGGAAAGGAGAACAGAACAACGAGCTCCACTAACAGGAAGATGCAAATGGAAAGAAGCCGAACGGTGCATATTTAACATCCTTGACTAACATTTGAACCTGGGGCCAATTATCCACAAAGTGACTGCCATTTGTCATGCTCATAAAAGGTACAATATGTCTACCGAATACGGATAAAATATAAAGCAGAGCACGCTGAGATCGCATACCTCCGCCAAGTACGGCAATGGTTGTAAAAAATTCAAATTGGTTCTTAAACTAAAATTTCCTTTATATTAGCACCAAAATATGATCATTCATGCCGTTTGACAGTAATAACAGCTTCTGAAATAATCTTGACGATCCGTTCATAACTATTCGAATTATGTTGCTAAGAAATATTCTGACAAA
>LQNS02278083.1:4537019-4567829 GCA_001587735.2 Parhyale hawaiensis | reverse complement strand
CTCACCAGGCTCAGCAAACAGACTCACCATGCTCAGCAAACAGACTCACCAGACTCAGCAAACAGACTCACCATGCTCAGCAAACAGACTCACCAGACTCAGCAAATAGACTCACCAGACTCAGCAAATAGACTCACCAGACTCAGCAAACAGACTCACCAGGCTCAGCAAACAGACTCACCAGACTCAGCAAACAGACTCACCAGACTCAGCAAACAGACTCACCATGCTCAGCAAACAGACTCACCATGCTCAGCAAACAGACTCACCATGCTCAGCAAACAGACTCACCATGCTCAGCAAACAGACTCACAGACTCACCTGACTCAGCAAAGAGACTCACAAACTCAGCAAAGAGACTCAGAAACTCAGCAAAAAGACTAACAGACTCAGCAAAGAGACTCACCAGGCTCAGCAAAGAGACTAACAGACAAACTCGACGGAAAAATGATCTCCTTGGCCTAGGTAATAATAGGACACACACGAATTACGCAAGTAAAACGCACATAAATCATTACTAAGCATCATTGCATGCAGACTATGTCGAACTATTGATGCTACAAGAACCACATGAGTTGACTCAGACTGCTTGGTTACTTTTATTACCAAAAGTTAAACATGAAGGCATCAGCGTGGAACATACTCTCCTTTGCAATCTTATCCTTTATCCTAAATATGAAATATCTATGCATTGGAAATTCCTTAGCCGATAGCCTGGTATTCGTAATATTTAAACGACACAAAGAGAGCTGACAACATTGTTTTTTTATTGAAGGAGTGAGTCCGGAATTACATCAGTAGTGGGTAAAGCGACGAGATACCCGTGTTTGAGGGTAGGTTCCGGCTCCACCTACTTCCGGTTTCCCATCCCCGCCCATTTCCGGTTTGCGCCCCCCCCCCTAGACCCCCGCTAAACCGGTAATGCAGTGGCTGTTATAAACCGGAAGCTCACACGCGAGGGGAGCCGCGAGGGTAGTTTACCCTCAAAAACGGGTATCTCGTCGCCTTACCCACTACTTACATCTGTCTTCAGAACATCGGAAGTTCAGCTAAGTCTCCTTAGACTTAACTACATGTGGAGTGGCGTGAATAAAAATCACCTGGACCTCTCCGAAGACTCGAACAGTAACGCAAGGTAAGTTAACAATATTAGGTGTCGCGAGGGCGGGAAACGAGAGGAGTTGTGGTTCTACATAAAGAATAGGTAACTAAAATTCCCCGAACGGACGATGACGGTATAAGAAGCGCCATTGAAGAAAGAAGAGGAAATCCAGAGAGAAAAGCATCTGTACACACATAATCTGAAAAGAACGAGACAAAAAGATACGAAATAAGTTACGAATTGCTAAGGCAAAAATAAACCATCAGTTTACTCTGGAATTTTCACTCTTCCACACATTCCAATGTCGCATGTTTTTCCAGATATGATTTTAAAATGCATAGTGTACGAAACGAAACCTAACAAGGTGGCAGTGCCAGCGAGCCTGCTTAGTACGACAGGAGGTGGAAGCCTCACCCGTGGCCAATACGGGGCCCTGATGTGATCGACATAAAACTTTTTAAAAGGGCGTTAAAAAGCTTTGGATTGGCAAGTTTTAGAAAGGCTTCAACTCAGAGGATTTGATGCGATTGGTGCCGGGTATTTTTGCTGACGAATGCCAGGCTTTGCAGACGTTGTGTGAATTCTTTTCCGAGATCAACTTGTGATCCTGTAGGTGCCTGGAAGTTATACGGTCAGAGATATTTGCAGACACCGTGTAAATACTGCCGTGAGAAAAGGATATGATTAAAGAAACTGGAGTTCATATGTTGAACAGTATTTACAGACATGTGTGTTCGACGTATGTTTACTCGTAAGTAAACCTCAACTGTGCCAAGCTCAGAAAGAATCGTAGCCTTTAGGGTTACGATATACACCACAGTTCACTTCCTACAGTAGTTATGTTAGGTCTGAGTGTATGCGCTACGCCTTTGAAATCTCCAGAATTGTGACGTCAAAATTACGTCACGCCACTGGGGAAATACCAAAGATTCCTCGCTGCAACAGTGGCGTGACGCAATTGTGACGTCACAGTTCTGAAAATTCAAGGGCGTAGCGATTAAACTCAAATCTGACGCGACTCTCTTCTGTAATGAACTGTGATATACACCCAGCTCGGCAGAACAGGGCTACGGACCTGAATTATTCCTATATCAAAATGTGATATTCTTAGGCAATTGATAGTTGTGACTGTTCTAAAATAATAACAATTCCCTCGCCTTCTGATAAATATGCTTAGCTTATTTCTTATTTCCAATACTGCCACAGGGATTTTTTGCTTTAAGAAGCCGTCTCTAATTAGCGCATCGAGCCACAGGGCATTAAAAGGATGAATTTACGAATGAGAATTAATGCTGAAATCCCATCAAAAGCTTCTACGCCCACGGCTGCTTATTATTTACAGACTTTTATTATAAGAAAAATGAAGACATTAATACTACTAATGCGGCTCACCAGGGCGTATTTTCGCTTGGTCGAACAAGACGAACATCCGCCCATAACCTCATATTGAGATCGAGGTCGTCTGACAAGAAGAGATGACACAACAATACTGCGTTGGCCAAGGATCTACGGGGGCCAGCGTTCAAACTAAAGATAACTCGAGAGAAAGCGCGCAGAAATCTTTCCTAGCGTTACGAGTAGCATCGACAGGAATGTGGGAACAGGCAGGTCTCAGTAGTACGCGTTATCGCCTAATTTTACTTACTGTACATCAAAGAATCCATCAAAAACTGAAGTATTGAAGCTCCACACTCACAAGTCACCACCAGCGAGCAAAAATTTCATTCACAACCAGTCTTCCAATTCACGAAAACTTCGAACAATAATTTTTTATTGGTATTTACATGCGGTGACGGATGTCCGTAGACTTGACCGATTTGTTCACAACTCTGGCTACAGAGGGCATTGCACCCAGATGCTTATGTAGTGCATTTGGCTTGACAAGTGAAGACACGCTCCGGCAGATTCTCAGTGACTAGTGAAGAGAGTCCGTCAGCGTTCCTCAACGACCAGAGAAAGGTTAAGAATTTCCTCAGCGACCAGGAGGAGGTTAACGTTGTTCTTCAGCGATCAGGGGTAGGTCAATGAAGTACCTCAACAACCACAGAGAAGCCGACAATGTTTTTGAGCGACCAATGAGAGGTTAAAGTTCGTGAGCGACAAGGGAAAGGTTAAGGAAGTTTCTCGGTAACCAGGGAGACGTTAACAAAGTACCTCAACGACCAAGGAGATGTAAGCAAACTTCTTCAATGACCAGCTAGAAGCTAACAAAGTTCCTCAATGACAGGCGCTATTGTTAAAGGTAATCAAACTACCCAGTGACAAGCGTCAAAACTATCGAATTGCTTCAGTGGGCTACGTTATACTGCCCTCAGACTCATTCATCGACCACTGGAATAGCTGTTAATAACTCAGGGCCATCAAAAAGCCTCTCAAACAAACAATGGCGAGATGAAACAGACAATGCACACGAACGCTGGCAGACTCGTAAAATCCCCCATTGCCACATATGTAGGACTTAATTTCGCTTTGCTACAGCGTGGGCTGCAAATATTTCAAAAATCCCCAGAGTTTCAAACAAACAAACAGACAAACAAACAAGCTTCATGTATTTTCTCATATGGCTGCAGGACCCAACATACAGAGAAGGACGATATGGTACTCGCTTAGCACCTGATGTGCAAACTTTACAGCTTATCCCAGGGACTAGCAAGAAGACTATTTATAGCTGCTTTCAAATATTCGTAGACTTTTCGGACTTACACTTGCTGATTACACTGTTCATTGCGCCTGGAAGAAGATGAAGGCAGAGTAGGAGCAGAATCAAAGAGTTTCGGAATGTCAATCTAAAAAGCCTTCGGCCGCTTGCCAACGGAAATTAAGGTCCATACAAGACTGGCTTCCTAGAGAGACCAACTCATTTCCTGCTGGTGCAATTATTCTCGGAACTACGGGCCTCAGCGATCGACCGAAACGCTATTGAAGTGGAGCTTGAAAGAAGTAGGCTACTTTATAGAGAAGAGACCTAATGCCAGTCACTACTTTACTAATGGCAGCTCAAAAATTTTTTCTTTTAAATTAAAAAATAAGACATTGGAAAATCAATCAAGAAGCTTATTATTATAGATAAGTAGTTATAAACTCTTTGAAAAATATGTCGCATAAAATATATTTATCAATTGCCACCATTAGCAGTAAAATTATATAGAAAATATAATGAAATGTTTGGTATTACAAAACGCAAAGAAAATTATAAAAAAATTGGTATCGCTTTATTTTCACTGCATAAATGCTAAAATGGAATTGGCTTTTATTTTGTTAGCTATACGGCCAGTATATGTATGAGTAACGAGGGGGTGTTGCCTTGCTCGTTGTTATGAGGTCGAACGTTCTATCCCAAGCTTTGGAGAAAGTCTTGGTGCTCAGCAATCCAGAGTCAGCATTTCTGCCGTTTATACTGTAGTACATAGCGATAGTTGGAGCGGGGCGCAGTAATCACGAGTCTTCCGTCTATGACATCATATCTCTGACAATCGGTGGTAGACTGTAACCGTACACTTTTCTGCGCTTTATAGAGATCTATCTGCAGTGCGAACCAGTGCATGTAAGATTCTTAGTTGGAATGTAGAAGCAAGGCGACCATACCCTTATGACTAGCCCCAATTCAGGGATAACTATAGTTAGTACTAAGCTGCCACGGTGTCATGTTGATAGTGTTTACACATATAGCAGCATGCGCTGACGTCAGAAGTATGATGTTCGTGACCGTAGCCGTGATTTTACTCCAAAGTTTAGAGGGGCAACCGTAACATGAATGCAACTGATAACGACTTCGGTCATCCAAGCGCAAATGACGCAGACTTTTTAGAAGATAAAATGTTGTTCTCTTTGCGTAAACTTAAAATGCATGTGAATCAGCTCCGTTGTCATTTTCTTACATCCCCGATTGTAATTCCAGTGTCGAATTTCAGTCTATCGCAAGTCAAAACAGGTTGGGGACAAGAAATACATCAATTGAAACACAACGTACAGTAATACTTAAGCACTAACGTGTGTCTGTAAATTTATGTATAATTCATACATTTATGCATTGCCATCGTTCGTGTTAAGCTCTGAAGAGAAGAATCGCGAAAAGTTGGCTGGGATCGAAATGACCGCAACCTCAGATATTATTTTTTCAAAATTCAATGTACTTTTTACTTCACCATTTTGAAAGTGTCTCTTGATACTCTCGTTGATCCTGATTTAAACTTTCTACTCTCATCAGTGAGTTCACAGAGCATAACATTGAGCAGATGATCACTGAGGCAATTGGCAAGATATCATTTTCAGAAACTTTTCACTGGAGCGATGAAAACTCTGATTTCATTGCAGTTATTTCTTTCGGCTAAATTTGATCCATTCGGGCGAGCGAAAGGAGTTTCTACAGATGGGATATCATAGCGTAACTGTAATACGGTGGGGCACTATGCTTTTAGAGCGATATTTGACTACTACCAGAGTATTAGGCTCTATTTCAGTGCATGCCAGCGAACTGAAGGCAGAAATGTACTACTAACTAAACTAACTAAGCAAACTAAGCCCTAGCGCGCCCACCTCGTTTCAGCACAGTATTAACGTGTTACAGGCTTGCGTTCACTTATTTCGATCTCCCGTTTAGTTCCTTAATGGCTTTGGATCACATTAGTTGTGGGTAGGGACATTTATCAAGCTCCCAATAACTAGTATTCAAATTTAAAAAGAACAAGACTTGAACTAGATTTTGGCAATAAATCCGTCCGCCAGGCAAAGTTAGGCTAACTCGTAGCTGGCCGTTAAGAGTTTACAGAGCAACTGCATAGCTTCATTTCCAATCAATAGAACGAAAGTAGGATTAATGAAAAATCATCGTACACTCTGCGCCGTCATTTCAGACAGGTGGGGTACATAAAGATACGCATAAAAGTGGTCTTTTATATTGGTGCTTTGATCACATACATTGAATATCGATATAATGTAGCTATATAGGTACAAATACAGCTAGCTATTAGATTGCACCACTACTATTTGGAGCCGCTATTCCCTTAGCTTATTCGTTTATTGTATACAGAACCAAACACAAGTGCCATTAGTGGACGAGATAAATAGACAACAGCTTTACTGTATTCGTAAAATTTGCAATAAAGCGAGTTTATATATTGGAAAATGTAATAGTCCAGTTATTTTTGCACCGTAAATTTCCTCTGAGCCTTTCCGATGAACCCTTCAAAGAGTTCCAGGCCACATCTGCTGCATGGCGTCCCTACAGGGGCCGTGCATGCTAGGCAAGTCTATTGTTAGCTTCACAGCTGCGTAAAACTGCTTGCCTGCGTGCAAGGGATGTTCTACCTTTAGTTGCCTGCAAGCATTTGGCCGAAACAATGGGAGTATTTCGGAAATAAAACGTTCGTTCATGTTCTTGCAGAGCTGTCGCGGTCACGTCACTGAGGAATAAAAAGCATGAGGGCTTTTCTCTAAAGCTGTCCAACCGTCACTCGCTGTCTATCCCACGGACGGCTCCATTGTCGGGCTTCCGGGGAAAGAAATCTCGAGACCAAATCATCCCTGTGGAAAATTTCTGTTGCTCCACCACCATCACCACCACCACCACCACCTCATACCCCAACCCTCAGTTGCAAAGAGAATGAAGAGGCCAGCTACTACTTTCCTCGATTGGAATCTCGCAACTGCGACACATGAATGATCTCGGAAATTAGCTTCTTCAGATTCCAAAGTCGCATTTCACGGTGCTACGCAGAGGCCAGGTATGGGCCGAGTTCGTCTTCATTTCCCCAGATACAATGGGCGAGTAGGCAATTTAGAGATTTTCATTCTTATGTTTGCCGAGCGCACGAAAAAAATTGCACATGAATTTCAAGCTTTTTTTTTATTGCTGTAACTGCGTTTCTTTCCAAGTGAGGAAAAAGTAGTGGCTGTATGATGAGAAAAATGAATACACGCAGAAATACTGCACATATATAGCTGCAATAGACAAACAAGAAGGCGAAGAGAGAGAGAGAAAAAAAAAAAAAACTTTTCAGTGGAAGTTCATAAAAGGAATGAGGCAGAGTGGGCACGGCAGCGTAGATGGCGTAAAGGTGCAACTAAATCTAACCTATGGAGTCTTCGCTGGGGCACCACTCACTTCCCAACGTACAGGGTTTGTACGATGTAACTTTCTACATAGCAAATCTGTTTTTGATAAAAACTGAAAAGTTAATTCATCAATTAGTTAAGACAGCTTGATTTATATGAGAATATTTTGTAAGTTAGGTTTAAAATGAATTGAGTTTATTTTATATCGGATTTTAGTCATTTTCAGGTGGGCGAAAAAGGTTTGTATACTGTATTTTGATGAAAACATAAAAATGATATTTGTGAAAATGGTCCTTATAACGTTATTCATGAAAAATAATGAGAATACATTACTCGAGTGAAAATTATTGCGACAAAAAAGAAATAAAAGTTGGGAAAGTCCTTCCTACTATTTAGTTCCTTTTCCATTTTATTTTTGCCAGTTCGACCAATTTTTTCGCCAGCAGAGGACATAAACTTCGTAACTTCTGCAGGCGAAACTTGACATGCAACCTCCAAAATCCTCTTCCATAGCATCTTTACTTGTAAATTTGCGTCCGTTCTCATAAAGTATTCTTTTTTATTATTATTATTATTATTATTAAATCACACCAGACTGGCGACGCAGGAACGGAGAAACTCCATGAGGTTAACAAACCCTCACGCAACCAGCCAAGCGGGTGGAGAAAACAAAAGAATAGAAAAAAAAGAAGATCCGAAATCATTATTATTATTATTATAGACCAAAGATTCTCAATGGGGTTTAGGTCTGGACTCTAGGAAGGCTAATTCATAAGTTACTCCTCTGTGATACCTTCATTAGCAAGCTTTCATTTAGTCGCATCCATGTACGGTTCAGAGTATTCTGCTACTAAAAAAAAGTTTTTTGCTGTCTTCGCTCATGAATATTGAACCAGGATAGAAAATTGTCTTGAAGGACTGCACAGTAATTAGCAGAATCGAGTTTGAGGTCATTTTCTGCAAGAAATGGTTTGATAATTTTCTTATACAGGATGCCAGCAAAAAAAATCATAATAATAATTCGATCAGTTGTTGCCGCTTGTATACGAGCACCTGAGACCTTAGCGAGTCATTTTCGCATCATTCCGTCCGGGCCGTCAAGTCTACTGTAGGTATATAGCCTGGGTCTCATCGATCCAAAGGGCAGTTCGTAAACTTCTTTTCAGGGATTTTTTTTACCCAGGCAAGTCTCTTTTGACACTTGATTTCAGTTAAGAAGGATCAAGTCGTCAGTCACCTCCGATTCACAATCCTATTCAACATACTATTCTGCATTCTTTTGGATAAGACTCCAGCGTTGTCAAAAGTTTCCATACGGAGGCCGGGAGGGTTTTGGGCATAAGATCCTTGAATTTTCCGCTATTCTCCGCTTGTTGTTACTTCCGGTTTACCACTCCCATGCTTGCGTCGCTCAACTTTTCCTTCGCAGTAGCAGGACACTAAAGCGTCTGACTTTGACTCTCAAGGCCGCTGGTTCATGCCTCGATCCCAGCTGGGCATCTTCTTGGCAGCGCTTGATGTGATCGGTCAGCATCCGGTTTGTATACTGCAGTGGGTTTACTGACCTTTCCCAGCAATGATTAGGGTTGAGGGGTCGCAGATACTGTCGTATCGAGTCTTCCGCCACTGTCACCATAGCTCTGGACATCTGTGGTCGACTGCAGCCGTATACTCCTCTGGGGCCTGTTAGTCTATGTCTGCAACACAAGCCAGTGCATGCGGGTTTCCCAGTTGGGGGTACGGTCAAGTTGACTTTACCCTTAATGTTAATATTGCACGATAATCACGCGTTATAATTTGTAAAGCTTTAGCCTTGTCATATGCAGTTAGCATGTTTTCTCTAGCCATTGTTGTAATTTTTAGAAATTTGCAAGCACTTTTGGCCCACCTGTAAATGATTCACGATCTGGGATAAAATAGATGCATCTTTAATTTAAATTTAAATATTTTAAATTTTTTCGTTGATTGCAAGCTGTCTTAATTAATTTAAAAATAAGTTCGACCCGTACTTTTTACGGTATGGTTGTTTCAAGCTCTACTGTATTTTGTGCAAAAATACGTAAAAAATCAGTTATGTAACATAAATTTAAGCTCTATGTTGTTGTTCACTTCGTGTATAAAAATATTACAACATTAAGATTGCAGTTTTTCTTGGTTTGATTTTCGCTCAGGTCTGACCTTTCAAGTTTTTTTTTACTATCCAAGCCGAGGTGCTGTCCAGCAGCGAGATAACGATTTTAGCTTCTGCGGCGACCCTGATTTTTAATAGGATGTAGTTTTTTAAATGTACGACACGGCCGAATCAAGCTTAGCATGGATAGATTTTAGTCGGATTTAAAGCCCGTTGCAGACGATAGTCTTTCATCCTGTGTTTTCACTTCACCGCGTTCGAATACTTCGTAGTGTCGTGGCAAACACGACTGTGTGTCTACCAAAAGTTTCGATAAAATGTTTACTGTTGCTTTCTTTGGCTTAGCCCGTGCCACTAGTGCAGTGTCTTGCATCATTTAAATATTTTAGCGAATGTCGTCTCCAAAAGCAGTGTTCTTTTTTTTTCTTGTTTACACAGACAGTGCAACACGTTCGAACGCGGTGAAGTAAAAGCACAAAACAAAAGACTGTCGTCTGCAGCGGGTCTTAGACGTGTAGGAGGAACTTACGTTACATAACGCGTTTCTGCAGCTTTTTTTAAAGCGTATTAAGTGGACCAAAAGACTGGCGTTGACTTTATCAGGAGCTCAAAGGCTCCATGCACAGTGAAAATGGGAGTAGGTGGTGCTCCAATTATGTAACCTGTTGTAAATTTTCTATCAATTGTTAATAAACTCTGGATGATATTTTTATCGCAAAAGGAAGGGATGATAATATCGCTCACCATTCTGAATTTGACTGTAGTTTATATCAACTGTTATATCGAATTCTTAACGAGAGGATAAAAGACTTGATGAAATGGAATAATTTGTAAGATTCTTGCACTGATAGCGCCAAGCTTTTATTGCCTCCGCCAAGGAGGTTATGTTTTCGTCGGGTTTGTCTGTTTGTCAGTTTGTCTCTCTGTCTGTCTGTCACCAAGATAACTCAAAAAGTCATGGACGGATTTTGACGAAATTTAGAGGGATTGTTAGATATGTTAGGAGGAACAGATGATTAACTTTTGGTGAAGATCCGTTCTCCCGTTTTTTGTTTGTCTGCTTATTTTTTCTCATTACTTAACTCAAAAAGTTATGGACGGATTTTTATGAAATTTACACTAGTTGTTAGGTATGTTATAAAGAGTAAATGACTAAATTTTTGTGATGATCGGTTGGTTTGTTCGTATGTTTGTTGCTGTGTTCGATTTCATGTGTGATAGCGCAATAACTCGAAAAGTTTTTAGTGAATCATTATGAAACTTGCAGGAATTGTTATTAATGTTAAAAGACATGAATGATTAAATTTTGGTGCAGATCGGCAGATTCGTATCTATGTTTCAGTTGTGTTTGTCACAATGTTTGATACACAATAACTGAAAAAGTTTTGAATGGATCTTTATGAAATTTGCAGGAGTTGTTAGTAATGTTAAAAGGTGTAAATGGTTTCATTTTGGTGCAGATCGATTGGTTCGTTTGTATATTTGACTTATGTTTGTCGTAATGTTTGTTAGCAGCATAACTCAAACAGTTATGAAAAGATCTTCGAAAAATTGCAGAAGCTTAATACTATCAAAAGGCACAAATGATTAGATTTTGGAGTTGATACAAAAGAAATTATGGTTTCAGAGCCAATTTGAATTTTTCGTTACCGTTGCTTTATTCGGCGGAGGTACACGCTCTCAGAGTGCTCTCGTTTGAATTGGAGTATCTTTAAAGTAAAAAAATTGTCTTGTACGTTTATTTTGTTGAGAAAAGAAATAAATCCGCAAGCCTGCAAATTGCACGGTGCAACTGAGCCTTATTTCTAGCAAATAATATGGTGCACGCGGCCTTCATCCAGTGTCATGACCTAACAGAATCCTGACGGTCGGGCGGAGCTATTATAGCATAGATTCTGCAATAAGAATAGCACATGCAGTTCAGGAGTAGTCTTACGAAGCCCTTTATGAATTTCTTGCTCACTGTCTATTGCTCACTAGATTAAAATCCCATGCTGGCTTTCGGAAAATTCCAAATTTTCGAATGAAATTCCAGGGCGGAGGCAGTTTTTTGGAGAATTTTCCAGGAGCCTTTTGCAGGGGAGCCTGTGAGTGAGGCAGACAAAATTGCTCTTGAAATTGGAGGACGTTGGCTGGGCAGCCACAGGCAGGCCACTTCGCTTCCTATCAATTTTACTGAAACTATTGAGTTGCGCGCCTAGCGACTCCACACTGCTTATAGACCGATAGCTTCTCTTACCTGCCCCTCGCCCGTCTCTGTTTGCGGCACGTGTAGAAATCGTGGCACAGGAGAATTGGACCCAGTATGGGTCAAGCGAACCGGTTATAGTCTACCTAGTCTTGGCCTTTTTATATCAATAGTGTATCAATATAAACGATAATAAGAGGGTCGGCTGGCATGGGGTGGATTCAGTTAGAAATAAAATATAGGGATCTCCTATTCGTCATGGGGTTCAGATCTCGTTTGTTAACAGCAATTCCTTCAACTATTGAAAGCAAAAAACACAAACGCACAGATATTGGCTTTAGGGACTAATAAACAAATGTGTTTCACAAATAGAATAATAGAATCCCGAGTTTGGTTTCGCAAATTAAAATATTTCTAACTGGGACACTTTTAGTTCCAATACCTTTGAGTTTCACACAGAGCACACCGTGCCCGCAACACGAAGACCGTCTACGTAGGTCAATGAAAATACACGCAGAGATGTTCATTGTGGAACATCATGTCGGGGCTGTGGAAGAAGGGCACAGCAACCCAGACATGCAGCAGGAAAAGGAAGAACGAAGGCAGCAGAGAGGGGATCCGAATGTCCTGACGGCCCCCCGGTCGAGTTCAGGAAAAAGTAACCAATGAAGTGTTCGGGAAAAGAGTTTCTTACACAGGGAACTGATAAAGAGAAGCAATAATTATAGCCCTGTACTTAGTGAACCACGATGCAACCTTTTTTTGAGGGTACTATCTTGAATGCGGTGTAATTTTGAGAAGTAATATGCTGCACAAATATACCTAAAGTAAATTCTTCTCGATTCACGAAGAATACGCACCTTTCATGCACGTTCTAAAGAACTGCTGATGTTTAACTCGTGAAATAAAAGTTAAAGACAATGGTGCATATACATTGAGGCCGAGACAGCTAGATCGAGAGCTATAAGTTTCATTCAACACAATGAGGCTTCTTTATTGGTATGGGGCGTAAATTAGTTAGCCAAAAAGACAGTGACGAGTGTGCCCACAAATTTCTTAGTCTGATCAGCAATATGTACGTGGGTTACATCACTCAAAAAGTAGTAGGAACCATTTCCACATCCGTATTAAGTAAAAGAGATCCGCACGAAAAGAAAGCTACAAAAAATTACGGCAGACATTAGAATGCATATGAAACACGAGCAGGAAATGATAATTTAAATAACTACTTACTAAGTATTAAGCAACTACAGAACAATTAATGAAAAAAATTGAAATATACAACGGAGAGTGCATATAAACAAAATTGTACGTAAGAACAGGTGAAAGAAAAAAGAAGCAATTAATTGCACAAACAGTGGAAAAAATGTCAAAAAATATAAGAAAAAATTAAATAAGTCTAGAACACACAAAACTCTCAAGCAGTCCTATCATAAGTCATATACACGATTAGAATACTGAAGAACTCAAAACATCTGAGCACTAAGAGAAATACACAGCGTAAAACGATAACGTTTATAATGTACACAGTTAAAATTTCAAAAGCTATGATCTCAAGCATTCTACTCATTTAAAACAACGATTTGGCAAACACAGTGATACTCATGCGCATTATTATTTCATTTAATAACCGACAAGGAAGACTTAATATTCAAAGAATTTCTGAGATCTTTTGAGTAAAAAGAAAAGAAAATAAAATGTAAAACAGTGCAGCTTCAAAGGAGGCCTGGTGTTCGCTAATAAAGAAATGCAAAATGATTTCCACTGCCAAGCTAAAAAAGAAATAAAAACACGACTAGAGAAAAGCAAAGCAGTTGTTACCTTGGCTCTTCGAAGAGAACGTAGTTTGCCCTGCAGAGCAGAAGAGAAACACAGATCAGACTCTGATTACATCGAAAGCATCATTTAGCATACTAGAAAAAGACTATGCACACAGAAACTTTACATCAGCTACAAATAAAACGCACTTCTGACACAAAGGAACTAATAACGAAAGTTGGAAAATATTCTAATTAGACAGCGTAAATTTTTAAAACGAGAAAAGCCCGCAGAAAGAAAGTTCAACTGGGGAAAGTTTTGGAGGGAAAAGTCTGTTTGGCAAATAGAATATGTTGTTCAGCGTCTATGGTTAAGTCTGTCGGATACAAATTCTGTTTTACAAAATATAAGAGTTTAAGTGCCGAGTCACGGCAAGGATTCTTTAGAGAGAGGAAGACAGAGCAATGTCTAGCATTTAAAACAAGATCCTATGAATGCATAAAGATTCACGGAGCAAAGCTATAATAAGTTGAAAATGATGAGGATGAGTACACTAATAAATGCTAGTGATAAGAGGAGAAAATGAAGGTAGGAATGTGAGCACAAAAGAAAAGTATCCCGTAGGCCTATGCACGGCTAGGGGTGAGATGCCAATAACATAGCAGAAGCGAGCCTTGGTAATCTAACGCTAGGGGAATTACCCAATTGCCGAACTATTTCCGAACAAACAGTTATTAGTTGATGGGATAATTACTTTCACCTGTCAAATATAACTGTTTGTTCGGAAATAGAGTTAGTTCGGCAATTAAACGTAAAGGTAAAGTCAACTTAGACCACACCCTCACCTGGGAAACCCACATGCACTGGTTTGTGCTGCGGGTATAGGCCCACTGGCCCCAGATGAGTAAGTGTAGTCGCAGTCGCAATTGGGTAATTCCCACATAGGCTATATGCCTAGCAGAATAAAGAAGTAATATGGGACGTTTAACAACTTCTGACGAGCTTGAGCTTCAAATACAACAGAAACTAGAACGCCTAGTGAAGAAAGACCCTCACCCGCGGTGGGGGCAAATTTCAACGCCGTCATTTTTGTTGGCGAGCTTACCCTAGAGTTTTGGCATTTTTTACATCTAGGTCAACCCACTTGACTCCCTGCAAAAAAAAAAAAAAATTATGAACATTGTTCAACTTCTCCCTTTTTCGTGAGCAGACAAATACACAAATATACTCCTGATAAAAGTTAAAGACCACTTGAGAATGTAAAAAAAATAACGTTTTAGTGATAAATATACTCCTTCAAATAGGGTTCATTAATTCCTAAGGTAAAAAGTGAGAAAGACGAAAAATACCGGCTGTAACAATTTATTAAGACATGAACATTTTTGTCATAAGAATTTTTCAGTTAATCAGCATTATAAGACCAGGGTAATAAATGTTTAGTTCCATGGTAATTTTCAGCGTTTCGGATCAGTTACAGGTTTGCACTGATAGGAGAATTAATCGGGTTGTTTCTTAAGACAGAGTACGGTCCTCCAGCAAATATCAAGGCACTCACAGATGCTGATTGCAGTTCAGCAACCATTAGACGACACTCACGACAAACTGGCACGAAGAACAAAAAGCGTCTGAAAGGTCCTCGGTTGTTTCCGTGTCACAAAGTCGTCCGTTTACAGTTTACTCAATAGCACCAAACATGTGACATTGAATAGTGGTTTAAAGTTTTGTTTTCTGACGAAATAAAAGTTCAATCTGGATGGCCCTGAGAGCTTCCAACGGTACTGGGATGACAAAGACAAGCATCCTGAAATCTTTTCCAAGCGTCACAGCGATGGAGGCTCCGTTATGGTGTAGGGTGTCTTTCCCTACAAGGGAGCAATGAAACTTCAGTAGGCGCAGGGTCGTCAAACAGCTGCTGGTGATGTTGGCATGATACAAAGATCATCTTTGTCGACGGAGGGCTTTTGTTTGTAAGGTGATGAATGGTTTTCTAGCAGGATAATACAGCAGTTCACACTGCCAGCCAGACTATGACCTTATTTCAAGAAAATGGAATCTTTGTTTTACGTCATCCAGCATGTTCGCCAGACTTATACCCAATTGAAAATCTTTGGGGATGGATGCCGAGAGATTTTTACGGAAATGTTCAGCAATATGCGACAGCAAACGAACTTCTGGATGCAATCTTTAGGAGCTGGGGCAACATTCCTCCAACCCTTATGAATACCCTCATTTCTAGTATACCACAAAGAATTTTTGAGGTTATCAACAAGAATGGAGGCGGTACCTACTCATTACTAAGTTCAAACTTTGCCCACCTCAACGTCTTGTCGAAAGGATACCTACGATTTCTGCTTGTGGTCTTATAATTTTGATCAACTGAAGAACTCATTATTTAACAAAAATGTACATTTCTTAATAAATTGTTACAAAGGGTATTTTTCGGCTTTCTCACATTTTACCTTCAGGAATTACATGTAACTCTCGACTTTTACGTGTCTCGACTTTAACAGGACTCTCTACTTTTACGAACGTAATTTTGTGGACCTATCCCAAATTTTACCGAAAGTGTTCACTACCGTACTCTCGAAAATTACCATTTGCCCTCCCGTCCGATATTCTAAACGCTTTCGATGAAGAAAATGTATTATTTAGCATTGGTTATTGTATAACACCAAATTTTTGAGTAATTAATAAACATGTTATCAATTGTTTTTGTATATATTTCCTGTACACTGTTGTAGAATAACGAAAAAGTTTTTCCGGCTAACTAAACCCAGTCCATGCTTGAAATACACTTTTCTTTGCTAACCATTGTGACCTTATCGCAACTTTTACGAACGTATCTTGAGTATTACGATTTCATCCGGTCCTCATCTCTCGTAAAATTCGAGAGTTACATGTATTGATCCCTAGTCGAAGGAGTGTATTTTTTTTTATCACTAAAACGTTATTTTTCTACAATTTCAAGTGGACTTAAACCTTTGATCAGGAGTTTAGCTGTGTATGTATCCGCTCCTGCTGGAGCCTCAACATTGTGTGTGCAGCGGCTATGAGAAGTGAACATAAGTAAAGGCAGCTGAGGTCCGCCACTGACATTTATGGGTTCCCGAGTTTGTGTCGACAGCCACGGCGAACACCTAACTCTCTTTTGGGAGGTTTCTTCAACCGATCAAACTGACACGGAGGGGTATATGCCAGATGAAACATGAAGATGCTGCCAAGCCAGTCAAATAGCGAATAAAAATCAAGGATCGGAAAGATGGTCCCATTGTGCCTAAGCAATTACAGTAGATGGAGGATTGACGGCCACATAATGACCGTGAAAATTGCACTAGATAGAGGTTGTACGGTCGCATAGTGACCATGAAAATACGACAGATGGACCACAAATATAGTAAAGCTAGTGTTGCTGCGGTCAGAAACTAATAAATATGGAGCAACGATAATCACATGACGCCCATGCTACAAAGATATGATTTATGTGAAAATATGTACGAATAGAATGCCAGAGTAAATTGCACTCAGTACATGTCACAAAATGCAGTTAACTCAAACAAACTTCAATTATGACCTCATACTCTTGAAAATAGCATTTGCTCGTAATAGATAAATCGGTAGCAAATTGTAATGCACAGGGACTGCTAATGCAAAGCAAGGTCTGCTCTGTGCCATTCAAACTACTAGTAACCATACTGAATGCGTAAAGTAAAAATTACTTCAACAACAGTATGTAGTTCCATACAACTGTGGAAACTATATATAGTTTAAATCAGTAATGTGAAAATAAGCTTCAACCTTAGGTTTGTACGGATAAAAAATTATTTTAATACCAGCTGCCCAAGTGATAACATCATTACTTCTAACAAGTTGCCAACACGTTTTCTACAACAAAAATTTCACAGAACAGCAAAAGCGATTGCTTCAATAGCGAAAATTCTTACAGAACTACGAATGTAACTTCGACATAAATTTCATTTATACCTGGCGAAGTTATTTCAACAACAATAGCAATTCATTAGAAGTGCAAAGTGATTTCAACATCAGCATCAACAACACTAATTCAATACAATTGCAAAAGTGATTTCAACAACCGCAATAACTCCATAGAACTACAACAGCGAGTTCAATTGTGCCCTGTCCAATCCAGCTACAACATTAATCGCGAAAACTGCAGTGGCCATCCCTCGGGCAATGGTCAATTCCGCAACAAACAGCACTGCCCGACTGTGACTAGCTTGCCGACAATGGTCAAGCCAGCCATAACTGTCCGTTGATATAATGCACCTGTCAGCGGCAGAATTGATTCCAAGTGATACACGACGCTTGCCTGCTTCTCTGTTAAAGAGAACTGCAGACTATCGAGACTATCAGGCCCTTCGTAATGCGTTTGCAACGGTCGCTGAGCACGAGGTTGCTGTAAATACAATGATAATGTTCTACGGGAATTGGGAACATAGTAAATGGAACGTAAATGTATTACATATTACATTAGGACTTTCGTACTACGTTAGATACTGTCAGAGCGTTCTGGATCGTTGGTATTGATGTGATAGTTGTACCGTTTACTAAGAATGCAGTTAGTAGTAAATAGAATAAAAATGTATTACCTATGCACCTTCATAATGCAATAAAGCCACGGCCGGCGAGCACATTATTGCTGTGCAATGTATTATTGTGGTATTTACTAAAAACTAAGTACAATACGCAATAAATAGAGTATTCTAAAAATAGTCTGGCTCACAAGGAATCTATTTTTAGGGGAAAAGATGCACCAGTAATGTTTGCCCTCACGTACATTGATGCTTCTTTTCATTAGAAAAATGATTTTTTTTTGTCAATTTTACTAATTTTACTGAGCCGCGGTAATAGCTTTTTCACTAAAAAAAAAAAAAAATATTTACAGTTTTATATCCACAAAAGGAACAAAAATGAAAAACACAAATGAGAAAAATGTGCATTAGACAAGAAATCATTAATCAAAAGTTTACAATGACTGAAAAAAGTTTTATTTGCCAACATGACCCCCATGACGTTTAATAACATCAAGAATCCTTGAATCCATGCAGCCAGTTAGTTTCTTTATTGCAGAAGGTGGAACTGCCCTTGCTGCTGCAGCACCAGCATCCCACAAGAGAAATTTTGAGTTGTACTGCCTTCCATCTGCGTAAATTTCCCTATTCTGAAGGGCCCAGAAGTTTTCAATTTGGTTTAGATCAGGTGAGCACGGTGGCCAAACCATCAGTTCCTCTCCAATTGGGTTTAGATCAGGTGAGCACGGTGTCTAAACCATCAGTTTCTCTCCAGAATGCTATGGTAGTACGGGCAGAGTGAGAAGGCGCATTATCATACATACACATCAAGTTTCGGAGCAACGAAAGTGGTATGTCATCCAGCCATAGGACCAAGCCGTCCTTTAACATGTCACAATATGATGCAGATGTAATTTTCACGCCATCAGGTCCTCTAGCCGGACCTACAAATCGATCCCCTATGATACCAGCCTATACCATAACACCACCTCCCTGTTGTTGACGTTTTACGCGTTGCTGACACTCACCTCCAGGTAGCACCCAACCCTGGCTCCACCCATCAAGTCCATCAAGGGTTGCCCGGGTTTCGTCAGAGAAAAGAAAATGATTCATGTTGATTTTCATGCATTTCTCTGCCCATTTCATCCTCAAAACTTCATGTCTTGGGGTCAGAGGAGGCTATTTCAGAGGGGATTTGATAGAAGCAATGGAGCAAAGCATGTCATATCTTGTGGTTTTAGGCACTTCAGGAAGCCCAGCAGCCTTAAAAATTGATTTACCTGTTTGCCCGGGTCTTTTACGTTGCTGACGAAGCCCTTTTCTCATGTCTCGATCAGTAACAGTCCTTGAATGCCCAGTATCTGATAGTTTTTTCCGTGGTGAAGGGTCCTTCAAGAATCTTGTCACTGTGTCAATATGGCGTCCTTTTTTTCGGGCAATAACATCCGGAGAGGTGCCTTTGGCAGTTTCTTTGATGATAATTTATTTCTCCTCGTTAGTTAGAGCTTTTTTCCCATGTCCCATTATAGCAGAATATACAGAAGCTATCATTGTCGTCACCTCAAAAAGAGAAAAAATGTAAAGAGTTGTCAATCAGGAGGCACAACAAAATGTAAACAAACTCAACAGTGTTGCCATAAGATGTCACGATTTTCCTGCAAGTTTTATGAAAACTTTATCTCGCAAAAATGAGATATGGTTAATTTTATGCTAAAGCTATTATTTCCGTTCTAAGTGTAATGAGAATACGAGCGTATTAAATAAGAATTTTTGTAAGGCGTTTACCACAATTTGAGCGCACTGGATTGCAGATCCTTGTCTTCAACGCGCTCCGGCATATTCTACCCCAATCTCCAGTCTGTGAGCCAGCATGTCCCCACTTTGATCACATGTCACCTCTCATCCACTGCCCACTAATGGCAGATATAACAGAAGCTTCAAGTAGAGGTACGAGTCCTAAATGCACTCGCGGCTTCCTGGCAAGCGCCTTACCAGCAGTCCACTTAAGGGCTTTGAATAATAGAAGCCACGGGTGCTGGCGGTTGCAGCAGCTCTCCGCAGTTGCATCCCAGAGTGACTTTCAATCTACTTGTGCTGTAGCCTATGACTGCTCCTGGTAACGAGAGCGGGTTGTCACCCACATCAGCCAAGTACAGTATAAGTAGAATGTAGTTTTCAGTTGCCTGGCTCGGCCACCGGTAATAAGAGCGTGCTGCTTCATATTTGTGTCATCTATTTAGAAGAGTAGGAAACATGGCTTTGCATTTGAGATAAGGGCGTCCGTTCATTCTTATGTATCAGAATTGCAACAATTATTGTAGTGAAGTATATAATGTCTTGCTGCAGTGCTACAGAACATCGTATCGAGCCTTTTCATCTCAGTAATTGGAGCTGCTACACAACTTTACCCATAAAGCAATGCAGTTGCAGGTGAAAATTTTTGATCCATCTCCGCTGACGCGCAATCGTTCCAAGCACACACAGCTTCAAGTGTTATGAAAACAAAGCTAGTTACTTTTTATTCATCGTGAAAACAATGCTGGATATATAAGTCTTTCCCGTAATGTTCAGTGTCTAAATAATAGACTCGCCGCCGCGTGTCTCAGCACTCGAGAAGTCGAGAGAGAGAAAGAGGAAGCGAGGTCTGCATTCCCAAAGAGATGCAGCTTCTAGATTCAGACAAAAATACCGAAGCAAATACTTCAGCCAAGAAGACGTCTCACATCAAAAGCGACGTCGAGGCAAGAACGTTACTTCAAAGGCGACAGGGCTAAAAAAAAGACGTTCCACATCAAGAGCGACGTCACGACGGAAACGTTACTTCAAAGACCTCAAAAAAGTCGGAATGAGCTCCTGCCTTTCCAAGCAAGCTAATCTCTCGACAGCACTTTGCTGGCTGGCAGGGTATGGGCAAGTCCCTCGACGGTCCTTCTGAGCTTCTAATGATCAAGATTCTACTCTTCTCAACTAAAAGAAATTTACTGGTAAAGGGCACAAAGTTGAGGGTCTAACGTACGTTGTTGTCACCCACGCTGTTTCATTTCTATCATTACAGTGTATGTCAGTTAGAGGTTGCTTGGAGGCTATAAGAGCTTCAACAAAGCAAATGGACATGCACAAATTAAGGTACTCGACAAAAAGCTCGGGGGTCTCGGCACAGAGAAGCGCAATATACCTATCAAGAAAAGTGTTGTCTTCAATTCCGCCCGCCTTCCTGTGCTCCGACAGAAACTCCTCACCTTGGTGCACTGGTGCAGTACGAGAACTGCTCATATTTCTATTGGTACACAGACTAAAAGGGGGATTTTATGATAATACTTTTTTCAGTGTGATAATAATTGGAAACCTACATGTGTGACAGATGTCAGTTCAGCTGGGCCACATTCGGTCATCGTGCGATCGTTTTCTGGGAGAACTTCAGCTCAAACGTCGTCCCGAATTCACAGTGAAAGTTGGTCTCATAATATCCCTGGAAAGACAAGTTGAACAACGTACGAGCTGAACGTCCGCTCATAAGTTTATCGCGCGATTGCATAGTGTGGCTCCGGCACAGGTATGAAGGAGGGCGGATGTTGAGCGAGCAAGGCACGAATGTTGTCCCAAATTTCTTAAAAGGATACTGTAATCAGAGGAGGCATATGGGGAGTGACTCCTCAAACTTAGGATGGCCACACCTAAGGATAACCTACGTCCTCAAGGAGTCTCAGCAACCAAAGGTCCATCAACATCATTATCGTTATAAGCGTAACTATTCAAAGGACAACTCACTCTATTGAAACGCCGCGTCTAGGCCCCATACACACAGTGACTAGCATCAGTGATGCTAACATTTTCTTGACCATACTCTGGGTCTATTAATGTCTTAGCCACTGCAAACAACAATCCCGAAGTTGCCAGCATTCTCTTGACCATACGCTGAGTCTGCCAATATTTTGGCCACAACATGTTCCCAACAACCAACATTTTCTTGACCATACGCTGCCTCTGTCGCTGCCCGCATTAGTTCTTTCTCTTGCCCACGTCTTCCGAAGTTTCGGTGGAACTCAGGAAAACTTGAGCGCAAAAGTTTATCCCATAACAAATGGTCCTAAGAAGATTCACACTTAGGGAAAGTTTCCATCACGAACACTATGAAGGGCGTGACCGCGACATCTGGCGCTGGATACGCGATGTCCCTTAAACTTTAAGGGGCAAATTCAGTGAGCAGAGCTCAGCAGAACTTCTTGAAGAGGACGTCCGAAAAGTTTAGACGTAGCTGATGAGGGTAAGGGACTTTTGAATGAGATTTTGAAGTGTAATGATTTGACAGTACTGGAGGCATGACAAGTTTATGGCTACAATACAAGCTAGTAGTATTCAATGTAGGTAATAAAAATATGCCTGTTTAACCGGTAAAGTAAGCGTTTTAAGTTTAATAGAAACACGATTTATACCGAAGGCAAACTAAACATAATAAGTAAGACAAAATAACGCAGCTATCGTTTTTCGTCGTCATCACTGCTACAGTGTCACTCAACTTTTTATTAAGTATTTTGCAAGGCATATCAAGCAATTTTCGTAATAAAGGTGATGATATTCTTGCGAATAAGTAGTAAAATATTGCAATACGTAGATCGCTTTCCGAAGGAAACACATTGAAAAATACCCAAGCATATGCAGAAGAGTGTTAGCTCATCTTCAAATCTCTATATTTTGGAGCTGATTGTGCAATTTTTAATATATGAATAAGAGAAGCTGTCCAGTGCTTTGTCAGATCTGCAGAGAAACTCAGTTATCTGCATGTATAGAGAGCTCTTGAATATGAGAACATATTGAGATGCGCATCGTACACAAAGTGTTGAACAAATTCAACAACTACACGGTGCAAGGTCGCATATGTTTGTCGCGTATTACAAATCACCGAGTCTGCTTTACATAGCTTATCTTTTTTATTCGAGATAATTTCTTCCAATTTATTTAGTTTAGAAGATATTCCAGTGTTTCTGAACATCAAGACCGCACGTTGATACAGTTACCTTGTATCATGATCATTATTAGCTCTATAGCCGCCAAGAGGAAGCATCCGATCCCGCGTCAAAAACAAAGGCACTCTCTTGAAAATTTATGATGAAGTTCAATTAGATAGTAATAGGATATGCGGTACAATATTGAGTCGTTTCGCATTAGACCGTAAACAACTCGCATAATGGAAGTAAAAATAATTATTTAAAAAAATGAAGGTAACACAAGTTTCGCTTTGCAAGTAACTTAGAAGGTAAAAGCCAAAGCCTGGTAGCACAATTTGTAAGTCAAGGTATGTAGCTAGCCGGCTCTGTCGTCCAGCTTGCATTTTCTAAAACAAATTATTTCGTTCCCAGAATACTGATCATAGCGAGGTCAGGCCTCGGTGTGCAGCGGCACCAAAGGAACTCAAGAAACCTTGAGTGTTGTCCTACAGTTAGAAATTAGCCTTCAAATATTCAAAAGACAATGGGAATAATTTAACATTTCTTAAGGAGCTCGAAAACAAGAGGGCGTTGCTTAACTTAGTTAGATTTGCAAGAGTGGCAAACACATTCCGCGTTTTAGCGTCGCTGATTAGAAAATTTCCACTCAACTGATTTTGAGCTCGCTGCAGTGGGCAGCAATAGAAATTAGTTCAAGCCTCGCCCACTGCTGCACACGGCGTTTCATACGGGAAAAGAAAGGATAATGCGGTATGTTGACAAAACGTGTAACCAATGCTCGGGTATATTCCCAAACAGGCTCTACGAGCATGACCACAGTAAACCGAAAAAAGAAGACAGTCTCACAAGAGTGAGAGTGTGACAGTGGAAGGAAGTAATGTGGACACGAGAGAAAAATATCTCGATGGCTTTGGTATGGCTAAGGTTACCCATGAGGCTGCTGGGGGACTCATAACCCCATTAACATCGAATGGCTCGATATGGTGCAATCATGTGAGTATATCTCAGGCAACATTCAACTTGGAGTTGTTCTTGCATGATACACAGTGAAGGAAATAAGTGTTCTCACACCAAACAATTTACTGGTCCAATCACATTTGTTACAGATAAAATACACAAATAATGTTATAGATTTGGAGCTTAGAATCAGAACTGCGAATGAAAACAAGAAATTGATATATGGAAAATATACGCATTTTCATCTTTTGGGATGAAAAAAGTGTTCAAACAGTATCAATTCTGCATTATAAAGCGGTAGATTTTGGTTGGATTTTATTAATCTGTTGTCCTAACTTTCTGCGTAATCTTGGTGAGATATCTTCCAAGGGCTGGTTCTCAATAGTCTCACGTCTTTTAAATCTTGTTATTAATGGACTATTCGTAGCAAATGTACTGTTTAGGTAGCTGAAGATCTTCCTGTGACTTTTTCCATCTTTTTACAGCTTAACAGCAGATCATTTTTGTGTGTTATTATTATTATTATTATAACACTTTATTTATTTTTGTGTGTTAGTGAATTCCTTACTCCAGCCATACTTGGAACCGTTCTCTATAAGGAGGGATTGCAGAATGTCCCGGTTTCCATCTGAAATTTGACTAGAGTTACTGAGAACATTCTAGAGCAAACTAAAATATTCTACTCTGAAGTTCAACATAAATCTACCGTTTTATACTGCAAAATTGATACTATAAGAACACTCTTCACCCCAAAACATGAAAATGCATACATTTTCTCGATATAAATGAATTTCTTATTTTCGTTCGCAGACTATGATTCTATGCCCTAAAATACATGTATAACATTATTTCTTTTCCGTTTGTTACAAACGTGATTAACAAGCAATTTCTTGGTGTAAGAACACTTATTTTCCCCACTGTATGAAACGCAGGTAAAATGGTATTCACCCGAAAAATACGGTAATCGTAGCAGATAAGGCACTATATAATGGACTTAAGCCACCGAGTCTTACCCTATAGAGTTAACTTAAATTATATTTGTAATTGGTTTCCTCCGCTAACGCATAACGAAAACTTCATTTTTTCGTAAAAAGAGTGCTAAAAAATTGGCATGCGATGATGGCTTAAGCCTACATAAACCTAAGAATCCTCTTTGATCCAAAGAGAAGAAAGAAAAGCAAACAGTGTGTCATGGATAGCGTGTACCTCAGGTACGGTGGATTGCCGTGTATGGAAACAGTAAATCTGAAAGGGAGATCAAGAATGAAAACAATCCGTAGTGACAGCAAAAACGAATAATCAAAGAGTAGCTTCAGACGTGTCAAAATATACGGCTTTTGTTTTTAAGAAAAACTGACTAATACAGAAGCATTCCTACACGCAGGAGACAAAACAATATAAGAATTTCAAAACATAAAATATGTAGATTCTGTATTGAACAATCGTCAAAGGAGATATAGTAACGATGAAGCTAAGACTTGCACGGCGTAGCAATAGTTCATTACTTAAAAAAAAAATGACCATAAAGAGGAAACCAAGTTCTCATCTTCAGAAAATCGGCCCGTGCTCCACTTCACAATCGTAAAAAATGTAGATATATATATATATCAAACAGAAAGCCATTTGGCAGCAGGCGCCCGACTGCGCCATCGCCGCAGTATGAAAAATAAAACGAAAATGTTTGGTTGAAGGTGGCCTGCTGCACCAATCGGCGCAAAAAAAAAAAAAAAAAAAAAACCATGCCAAATAGAGGCCTAAGGTTTCCAAAACACTGGTTATTGCGTTGAGCCTGAGCGAATGGTACGTTTTGTAGCACTGGCGACGATTCCAAATTCATTTTTGAATTGAACAGAAATGATGGTTATGCTTTAGGAAGCGTGGCCCGCCTGCAGACCACGCAACTTCGTTTGATTTCCTTGAGGAGGCAACGAGTCGCAACAGCAGCAAACTTCTCTTGAGGGACTCCTAACGACGAGATTTGGCATCGGCTTGTACTTCCCAAAGCCTCTGCGCCGCAATCGAACTCGATGGGAGTCTGGAGATTGAGCTTCGGCGGCATGATGGCTCCCCCAATTGCATTAGACATCGCACCAAATGAAATTGGAGTCGTGAAAAATCGCAAAGTTTTGACTAAGGCGAAGATACCGGAAAAGGAAAAATGAGTCTGAAAAAATTAGATGAAAATCTTGCGGGCAGACGAGGCTTCGGACGTCGCAGGGAGCGGCTAAGAAGAGGAACTCCTGGAATGACACAGTTAAGGTCTGATAAATGGGTAAACGTGTTGCGTTGCTAGCGTTATTAATATACTACTATATCTAATACGTCAATGTTGAAAGAACTGAAAACGAGCGCAATATATAATGTCAATATGAAAAGTCACAAGACATTTTAAGTGTATTTTACGGCGTTCAACTGAAAGAAGTCGTATCGGTAGTATTCACCTAGTTTAAGTCTCTCTACTAAAGATACGCAGTAGTCATAAGAGAGGAAGAATTAAAGAAGGAACATAAAGAACTTCAAAAAACCTGCTACCAACGCACGAGTCAACTTTCTTGGGAACAGCAAGTCGGGGAAGAAGAGGAAGAACAGAACAAAGCATCATCAGGAGGAGTATGAACATAGAAGGAAGCAAAGTGGGCACGAAATACAGACATCTCGAAGACCTAGCAATAACGTCTAAGATAACCTATACAATCCATCTGGGGGCGCTGCTCCCCATAACATTGGATGGGCAAAGCTAACTAACCTAACCTTATGGCCCATCCTATGCCCCCTAAGGAGCATTCAACTGGAAAAAGAATTTACACCGTCATAAAACTGTTACGATCGTACGACTGCGACGGGGCTCTTCCTTCCTAGCTTTCGCTGCTCTTATTAACAGTCTCGCTTATGCTTAAATATGATAATTAGTCATAGTTTCAGTAAAATGAAACCGATAAATGTATGTTCTAAAACAACATATATTTCACAGCACTGTGATGTGCTTAGACTATTTGATTGGTAAAAATTTCAGAAAGAAAAATAAACTACATCAATAATACAATGCTACGTCGAGTTCTGTACAACATTGGCGTTAGATGCAAAGCTGCAGAAACTTCCATAAATATGTAGCTGTTTCCCCGTTTCATGTAATATTCAATGTTAAAAGAAAGCGAGTGAAATGCGTTAAGGCTTGTCTATTGTAGAATGCAAAGAAAGAAGGGAAGAATTTTTCACTTAAGCATAGGAACAGAGATAATGGTGGATGTCACATAATAAACATTAAAATATGGACAATAACCTACGAGTGAACTCACATAATACACGCAGCAACACAAACTCTGATACCTGCTTCCGCAGAGCTAAGGTAAACAGAAGTTGATTTGCATAGAATTCAATTATGTAGAAACGATGCGATACTGGAATACCGGTACACGAAGTTACGGCACCGAAGGGATGAGGCACTCATATTAATATGCTTCATTACGTGAATTAAATACAAAACGAGGTGACAAGACGAAGAAATATATCAGTTTCTGTAGATTTGGGGTAATAAGTAAAGAGGAACTGAAATACTGGAATCAGTTTCCGTAGAGTTAGGGCAAAAATAAACGTGACGCGATACTGGAGAACCGGAATCGGCGTCCGTTAAAGTCAAGGTAAAAAGAAGCGTTGAGATATAGAAACGCTGCTACCAGCTTTTATAGTGGTGTTGTACGTGGCAATCTATAAGACAAGTGACCGCAGAGGGAACAAGTGACAACAGCTATAACGAGTGATAACAAGCTCTTAGAACTCTTGCCATATTCAGCGATATCAGCGAGCCAGAACTTTACATTGCCAGAAAATTTCGAGTTTGCTGGAAAGAGCGCAGCATTTGTTTGCTCTCGCACTTTGTGCCCGCAAATTGGACGGTGGCAAAAAGCAGGGAGCGGATTGGTAAAGAACAGGAGCATTTAATGGGTGCGCGGCTCCCTGGAGGCCTGTCATTGCATCGGAACTACATCAGGCCCCAGCCGTAACTTGGTGCCCCCGGGGGGGGGGGGGCGTGGCGGTGGGTGTGGTGGCCAATGGCTGAACCATACAAAGAAACCAATGAAGAAGTAAACTAACGCGTTACTCAACTCACGTGCTAAGTGATGAAGAACGAATTATGAACTAAAAATAAATTAAGAAATAACAACGAAGAAACTAATTGTGTTAGAAATGAACCATGAACTAATGAAATAAATAATCAGAAAAGAATGAACCAATGAACTGACGAGCCGTAAACCAATGAATCGACGACACACGGAACTAGCGAATTTATTATCCAACAAAGCTCCACACTGAACTAATACAATAACTAATTTACTAATGAACCAAGGAAGTACTGAATTATCATTAGTGTTATCATTATTTCTATAATTGCATTCCTGAGCGTCATGGGACAGGTAGAACCATAGAGGAGCAGTGATCAACCCTAGAACGCTCGGAACGTTGCTAATAAGAACCACCCAAAAAACCATTCATGACTGACTAAAATACGGCCGAACACAAATACCTGCAATGAATTCCATGCAACACAGATTGCGGTAGAAAAAACACAGACTGAATTAAAAAGTTTGTAGCCTACCAGTCATTAACATAAACGACTGGGGCTTGGCGGCAGCTCATGGTTTTTCCAAAAGATTTTTGGTAGAGGAACTAGTGAACCAACTAACCTATTAACTAATAAACTACTAGAAATACAGAGAACTAAGCGACTACTGACCTACTAAACTGTAGCAATAAAAAGAGACCGAAGCACCATAAGTGGACTAATAGCAATCTAAGACTATTCGTATATAGTACACTAACTACCCTACAACTATATAGGAAAATAGGGTACTGCTACTGTATTGAAGCGTCGAAGCCTTTATTTTCGTTACAATGGAGATCAGAGTGAGGAAGGAACGAGTTACAGTACATAACCTTCATGTTGAAAAAATGTGGAATTTAACCGTGAGGTATTCCCAGGCTGCGCCAACTGCGCATGGACGAGCAAGTCGAGGAACAAGAGGTGGAAAAGAACAAGTCTTCAACATTAGGAGTGCCGTATGAAAATGTTAGACAGCCCATGCAGTGGGTACGATGAATAGACGTCCGGAAGACCTAGCAAAGGTAACTTCCAGGTTTCTTAAGAGCGCAACACACCAAGAAATAAGACTGGCGAGCACAGAACATGGAGCAGCAAGGTTTGTAGCAAAAAATACGCCTATCGCACTAAGTGAACGAGGCTCTGAGTAACAAAAAAAAAAAAAAAACTCGAGAAAGGGAGTTAGGCCTCGCAGCCGTAAGCACATTCGTCAAAACAAAAGTAGCGTCCCAGTTACGACTGGCGTTATGGAACCAAAATACCACTGATAAGGACACCGACCTCTAGTGTGAAGAGAAAGATAAGAGACCTGGAACCCTAAGGATATTTTTTCCCCTATAACAGACATAAAAAAAAAAAAGAAAGAGAAAATTCCACGATGCCATGACCCACTTCTACTTTCCGTTGCAAAAAGACGAAGGCGTTCTGCTCTCTTCAAAAATCCTTGTGGTTTAGAGATGAACACAGTTTTGTTTTAGGTATTTATTAGTCGACACACGACATTTTTCATAAGCTTTATGCAAATACACACACTCGTAGGAGGTAGATAACTCTGTGAGATCTACTGGACCAGTGGTTCTCAACTTTTTTTTTACACCGCACTCCAATAAGTCGCATTTCGTTCCATCATCCTTCAACAAAGCAATAGGTTTCTTGAAAAAAAAGAAGCCAGGCAAATTTAACCAATACATGCAGTAATACCATAAGGGTATTATTTTACTTTAACTCTCATATGTTTTTTCTTGCTCTTTGTATGTTAATTGGATCAATTTAAGACAATTTACACGAATGCTTTCGTCGCAAATGATTAGTTTTCGAGATATTTGACTTTGAATTTCCCATTGTTTTTCTATAGCAGAAAATAACGGGCGCCCCCACACAAGCGAAATTAGGGTTAGGTAGGTTCGGTTAGGTTCCTTTTAGGTGGCTAGCAAGCCTGTAATGACACCGGCTATTTTCTCTCATAGAAAAACAACGGGAACTTCAAAGTCATATATCTCGAAAACTAGACATTTGTGACGAAAACGTTATCTGCGTAAATTGTCTTAAATTGACCCAATGAACGTACTATTAGCAAGAAAAACCAAAACAAAGAAAAACCATATGTGAGGTCAAGTAAAAATTTACCACGATAAGGTAAAGTTAAAATGCATAATTGTAGTAACGTTATTACTGTTATCTCGCACCTCTGTATAATGCAGGTTTGCTCCTCAGGGAGAGAGAGAGAGAGAGAGACAGTCCTAGTTGAGAAACCATGTAATTAACAAAGGACGCAACAGGTGACCATATAGGTCGGTGCATTAATACCGGAGTGAAATGCCGTTCCAAACTCTAGTTTGGCCTATATATAATCTTGTTAGACCCAGCTTTCTTCATGATAGATGCTTCAAACAGTGCTATTCGTACAAGGTATCAAAGTTTTATTTAAAATCCTTATAGGATTCATTTTAAATTGAAAATGTCCCTGAAACGGGTCAGCGTCAGCGAGGTGAAGAAGCGATGAGGAGCCGAGCCCACTGGCAACTGTATTGGACGATCATCCGACAGCAATCCTAACTGCCAGCAAGTCCAGAAAGCTCTACAGAGAGAAAAATTTCGATGCATGTAGGTGATTCACAGAGCATCAGGATGCACGTAGGTGATTCACAGAGAAGCATCAGGATGCACGTGGGTGTTTCATGGCGTAGTTTGGTGTGTCAACGCCGCAGAGAGAAAAAACAACACATTTCAGGCAGAAAAACATATTTCCACAAAAACAAAGTGAACAAAAGTTTGTAGTTTTGTTACACGTGCGAAGCGAGACGCAGTTGCATCCACTAACACGCAGATCGCGATTGTACTTTAAAGTTTCGTCTCTTCAGGTGCATCAATTTGACCTGTTTTTGATGTATTTTGGTTCATCATTGATTTTGTCACAAAAAAGATTAGATTAGATTAGATTAGATTAGATTAGATAGGCGGCAGTAGACGAACCAAAAGGCCCATTCCCAAAAAGACACCGGGACTTACACCCCGGTCCTCTATGAGCTATTGCCATTATGTTAGTAGA
>LQNS02278083.1:4498090-4520914 GCA_001587735.2 Parhyale hawaiensis | reverse complement strand
ACGAATTTTATCAACATGAAATGTCGAGTTTGTTTTACTTTCGTTGTATGTGCTCATCTCTGATGCGGGGCATTTTGTGCGTTCCCTGAATGAGCCGTAAAAGGTTAATTAAAACTTAACCTCAAGGCGAAAAGTTGAGGGGGACAAAATATACACTGTCCCCCGCAGTCTAGAAGTTGGGGGGGACACGTCCCCCCCGTCCCCTTAGGTGGTTACGCCCATGTTTCCTTCAATATTTGAACTGCTAAATTCTACAATTAAGACAAAAGGAATAACTCGTTAGTTGTAATTACTGTATGCAAGATAATACTTAATTATTACTGTAATTACAGTGGAGTTAGTGAAAATGCATCATGATGGTACACTTTGCATGTGTTTCGGTTTTGGGACAAATATCTATGTAATTTTGATGCTTCTAAGTGCATCAAAATTTCTCTCAGTGTAGAGTTCTACGAGCTGGCCAACGGCAATATTACCTATTTATTAAATTTCCAGAGGAAGAGCAAAAAAGATGAAAAAGTAAGAATTGAAGAGAACACGAAAGAAAAGACGTCAGTTCCCCAATGGAGGCTACTTAAAAAAAAAAAAAAAATCAGCTGGAGGTCGGTTTGGCTAAACAACGAATTAATTGTGATACAGATCCAGGGGTTTCGAAAATCGTGGATAATTGGATGACTGCCAAAAACAACTAAAACCAGAAAACAGCTGAGAAAAAAATTTAATATGTAGATTTGGGTAGCCGCAATTGGTTAGCCAAAGGTTGGCCATCCGAAGACG
The DNA here is from genome assembly GCA_001587735.2 of Parhyale hawaiensis. NCBI lineage: Eukaryota > Metazoa > Arthropoda > Malacostraca > Amphipoda > Hyalidae > Parhyale > Parhyale hawaiensis. The sequence continues at coordinate 4,520,137 of LQNS02278083.1, read as the reverse complement.
ACCGTAACTGGCGAATACTGCCAGAACCAAGAGCTCAACTGACCAAGATGTGGAAGTTAAGAAGTTTCACAGAAGGATGTCACTGCGGCGATTCGGCCCCGCATTTGTATGCAGCTCTGCTTCATTCCGATCAAAGGCCGTCCATCCGCGAGCTCCCAGCCGCTCCCACTGAATTCAAATTCTTTGATATCTCTGAGCTTGCCTGCGAAAATTCTTGGGCCACAAAAATGATGAGCTGGAAACTAAACTTCCGGCAACCAAAAGTTTGAACTATCAAGAGCAATTTCGTGATCACACTTGTTACCGTGATAAGGTGAAGTTATCTAAATATGTGTGTCAGAAGATGAAAACAGACTTTAAATGGTTCAGGTCCGAGTTAAAATAGTGCATTGAAAGCAGCAAGTGCAGAGACTAGGAATATATGTCGCGATCACATTTTATATGTTTTCAGAAACGCGAGAATATTTGGTTGTAAGAGTTACAATCAAGTATCTCAAGAGCTGAGTTTTTCTCAATTTTTTTTTTATTCCAAGAGTTGCTTGTAGCGATCAATGTTATAGTTTTCGCTGCCTCCAGAAGTCAAACGCATGTGTAAGAGCAGTGAACTCACTTCTTTTTATAAAAAAATAGAGACGGGTTTTACCTTTTATTTCATGCAAGGCTGTCATTTACAAAACGTGAATACCTACGATACTGGGAGGTACACAACGATAACACTTGTTCGTTTAAACAAAACATAAGCAGCTTTCAACTTTCACTTTTGCAGCTTGCGTTGCGCCGGAGGAATAGATGCATGCAGGGTTCGCATGGCCGATATTTAGCGCCCTGCCGGTGTTTACACGAGCGATCCGCTGTAGCGGAAAACGCGCAGGAACTTTGAAGTATGGACGGGGTGCTCCAATTTCCGGCTTTTCGCAGCTACGTTCAAAAGAATATGAAAAGGCCGGCATCATATTTTGCGGCAACCGAGCAAATTCGACTAAATTGAGCTCTGCTCAGGGCCACTGATGGCATACGTGCAAACCGAGGCATCGGCATGAATACTGTAGGAACGTAACTAAGGTAAGGTCATTGGGGTTTTTGTATTCACTACTGCAAAATATCGTAACAGCTTCAATAGAGACGAATAGGTTACTGCTTGGTTAGCAAAGTGTTGGTGGGCAAAATGGCTAGTGGGCAAAATGGCTAGTGGGCAAAATGGCTAGTGGGCAAAATGGCTAGTGGGCAAAATAGCTAGTGGGCAAAATAGCTAGTGGGCAAAATAGCTAGTGGGCAAAATAGCTAGTGGGCAAAATGGCTAGTGGGCAAAATGGCTAGTGGGCAAAATGGCTAGTGGGCAAAATGGCTAGTGAGCAAAATGTCTTGTAGGTAAAATATCCAGTAGGTGAAGTATCTAGAAGGCAAAATCGCCAGCAGGCAAAATAGCCAGCAGGCAAGATATCCAGTAAACAAAATAGCCAGCAGGCAAAATATCTAGCAGGCAAAATATCTAGCAGGCAAAATATCCAGAAGGCAAAATATCCAGCAGGCAAAATATCCAGCAGCCAAAATAGCCAGCAGGCAAGATATCCAGCAGGCAAGTTATCCAGCAGGCAAGTTATCCAGCAGGCAAGATATCCCGTAGGTGAAATATACAGTAGGCGCAATATCCACTATGTAAAATATCCACTAGGCGAAATATGCAGTAGGCGAAATATGCAGTAGGCGAAATATGCAGTAGGCGAAATATCCACTAGGCGAAATATGCAGTAGGCGAAATAGCCACTAGGCGAAATAGCCACTAGGCGAAATATGCAGTAGGCGAAATATGCAGTAGGCGAAATATGCAGTAGGCGAAATATGCAGTAGGCGAAATATGCAGTAGGCGAAATATGCAGTAGGCGAAATATGCAGTAGGCGAAATATGCAGTTGGCGAAATATGCAGTAGGCGAAATATGCAGTAGGCGAAATATGCAGTAGGCGAAATAGCCACTAGGCGAAATAGCCACTAGGCGAAATAGCCACTAGGCGTTATAGCCACTAGGCGTTATAGCCACCAGGCGTTATAGCCACTAGGCGTTATAGCCACTAGGCGTTATAGCCACTAGGCGAAATAGCCACTAGGCGAAATAGCCACTAGGCGAAAAAGCCACTAGGCGAAATAGCCACTAGGCGAAATAGCCACTAGGCGAAATAGCCACTAGGCGAAATAGCCACTAGGCGAAATAGCCACTAGGCGAAATAGCCACTAGGCGAAATAGCCACTAGGCGAAATATCCACTAGGCGAAATATCCACTAGGCGAAATATCCACTAGGCGAAATATCCACTAGGCGAAATAGCCACTATGCGAAATATCCAATAGACGAAATATGCAGTAGGCGAAATATCCGCTAGGCGAAATAGCCACTATGCGAAATATCCAATAGACGAAATATGCAGTAGGCGAAATAGCCACTATGCGAAATATCCAATAGACGAAATCTGCAGTAGGCGAAATAGCCACTAAGCGAAATATCCAATAGACGAAATATGCAGTAGGCGAAATGTCTACAGGCGAAACATCCAATAGACCAATTATTTGGACGAAGGCCATCTGCCTGAGGGTCCAGGGGTGAAACTCAATGGACTGCCTACAGTAGACAAAGAAACACAACTTGCGAGCCCTAATACAGCAAATGTAAAGTTAAGCAACTGAGCAGACGGCTCTGCTTCAATTTTGCACATAAATGCATAATATGAAGAAGTAAAAGACTTAGCACAAAAGCTTAATTTCGGTCAGGATACCATTTCTTAGTACCTGATCGAGTTAAGCCAAGCGACTAGCAAACAGTGAAGTAAAATAATAATAATGAAACAGATCAAATGCTCTTTTTCTCTTGCTGACGCTTCTGGCACGACAATTTACAGGAAATAAAGTAGTTTCAACTTCAAGCACACAGTAGACAGCAGCACCATCACGATTTGCCTCTCGTGTTGGCAGTGCTCGACACTGCCGTGAGCTATTTCTATCGTTCTACTGCACGACTCGTGCTTTCTTATTTAATACAGCGTTTAACATTTGATGCAATGCCTAATGCAGCGTTGCTTCTGAACTACCGCTTCCCTTTTCGACTCTGTATTGGACAAAATAGTAATTATGATAATAAAAAATAAATTTGCAAAGAAAATTGGCTGGGGCTAGCGAATTGAATCTTCTTTGCTACATTAGTGTCCGTTAATCCGATGTCATCTGTTGTAAAATTTATTTTTTGGAAAAGTTGTTGCATCTACTGCCGTCAAAAATACTTTTCATTATTAGACATTACTCATCACATACGAGTTTTTACAAATACATACAAACTATCGCTAGATTTATTGTACTGCTTACCAGAGTTATCATTGAAGTTTCACTTCATAAACAAGAAAAGCATGCACAGTGCTGTCGTTTTCATAATTGTAGAAGAAATATAATCAGTTAACCACTGTAACTTTAACCCATTAAGAAGACATACTGCTCTTTTGTCTAGAAAATATGAAAATTGCTATTTTACGAGAAATAACGTTTACGTTATACGCTGACGCAGCCGTGCCATCTATCTTAAAAAAAAGGGTTAGTTGACTGCTTCTTTACTGTCCGTTTCGGAATTGATAAGAATGGTATCTTTAAATACACATAGTCATAGACAGCGCCATTAACTGAGGATATAATATTTAAGGCCACCTACTGACAGATTCTGTCATCTTCTTTGAAGATCGACATAGGAAGGGTATCACCTTCGCCTAAATCCACGCTTCTATTACCGTCTCTCGTTACAAGTCCAGGGTTTCAATAGAAGAAAATTAGACGTCAGTTGGACGCTTTTGTGCCCTGCATTCTAGTCTCCATTAGGGCAAAGTTTTCGTGTAATTACCGACTAACTCTGTAGCCATCAGTGCTCTAATGGTGGCCTGATTTCTTTAGATGTAAAAGCCGAGCAGTTCTAAGAGTTCGTGCTACTTTCACATTCTCTACTGTATGTATGACGTACACTACTTTATTTCATGTGCTGAGTGTGAAGGTCGGGGAATAATCGACAGTCATTGGCTGTCACTCTTATGTAGGGAGTGATTGAATAAGTTGTTTGAGCCTTCTAGGACACAACTACGGTGTTTCAAGAGAAAAAAAAGGACACTTCAGGATATAATGACAGCAACTGGGACACGCATAGCATGTCCACAGAAACGTGGAATCCATGCCTCGCGCATGGATTCCACGTTGCTCACACAGATACACAAAGTACATTGGAACAGTAAGGCGAGAAAGAAGAGGAAGAATAGAGGAAAGAACAATAGGTAGAAGTCTGAAAATGGGAGGAAGTTAAGTAAGCACAGAGGAAAGATGTTCCGAAAGCTTGGCTACGGCACCTTGGGACCACTTGAAGCGCAACTCCCCATAACATAGGATGGCGAATGTATGTAACTAACCAAACCTTAGGGCACATCCTGTGCCCCCCTGGAGGAGGGGGACGTATAGTGATGCACGAATGCATTAACCCACTCAGCAAACTTGCGAAGTAGAAACAATGCATCTGGATTACAAGATATTAGAACAGGAGTGGAATATGCAAGGAGCGAATTATCTTCTTCATATCAGTAAACTAAGCAAATGCATCACTTCTATAATGACCGAAGTCCTGTGAGAAATTCGTAAATACATATTATCCGATCACTAGGGTCCATTGAAAGTCTGTTGAGTTGATCAGCCTAGGAGCACGAGAATTTTTCTTCAGGTTATGCATTAAGAAGTTATAACTTTTTTCACATAGCGTTGATGATTTTAAGAATAAAATTGCTATGAGGAAAGGAGAGCAAACATATATTCTAATTTCCCTCTACAGTTTTCACTCTGCGTTCTTATGTATGTGTCAGACAAAAATATTCTAGCCGCTAAGCCGCACGAAAAGAGGGAAAAACACGGCCGATATAAGGAGCTCGAGGTGCCATTTGACATCAAAGGGTTGAATTAGGACAAAAATGTAGCCAAAAGCCGCGAAATTGGCAGACGTCCATCAACTGCAGGCAGCTGCTTTTCAGGAGGCTTTTGGCTTTGGCGCCCACGCCGCCGTCTCAGCAATTTTAGCGAAGCTTTCATGTAAAGACGAAATTCTTCTATTTCCTTCTGAGCGCTCACTGTCAACGGTGGGGGGCAGTTCCCAGAATAAATGTGTTGTGAACGGTAAAAAGTACTGACAGATAGGCCTATATTGCCGAGCCGTCAATGTTAGCGGTTGAGTAAGCAACAAGTAAAACTGGCATTAACCCTTTACGCACGACTGTGACGAATTCGCCACACTGAAAATTAAAGTATAAAATAGTTCTAAAAAATAAAATAATTCAGGGCGTAAAGGGTTAAGCTGTAATAAAAAGAATGTAAATGATGTAGTCTGAAACAAGGACAATAATATAGACAAGAAGGAGGATTCCAAACAAACAATGGAAACTATAAAGGTCAAAGGCCGAGCTTTATGGAAAGGATCTTGTTTGAGAAAATACGATGAGCTTGAATAGACGCGCCTTTCGAATATCCAGGGGCGAGTACAATGCACATAATTTCTAATGAAACTGCGTTTCTAAAAACGCTCAAACCATGACTATAGAAAAACACAAAAAAATGCAAGAGAGGAACTTAACATCATGAAGAAAAATAGGATAATTTAAAACGGGAGAAGAACATGAAAGCGTACCCTGCTATTATCGAAAAGACGGAAGTAGCTATTCCTGGACGCACAGTTGTGAGAAACTCGAACGTTTCTGGGTACGGATAACAGAAAATAAGGGTACTGTTAAGCGTAAAACTTATTGAAAACAAAAAAACTTAACTCAGCCGTGGTAAGTTTAATATATCTTCTCTTGAACACGAACTGCTGCGCTGCCTCTTCTCAATTATTATTATTAGATTCAGTGCTTTACCACCCTAGACACAGCGAGGCGACTCAAGAGGGAAGCTTAACTGAAAAAATATAACGCTTTTCATCAGTAGGAATATTTTATCTCGGCATTCCTGCAGAAATGCTCAGTGCGCTACTACTGGCGGAAAAAAGGTGCAAAGAATATAAAAAGACACTCGATGCCTTCCACACGAGAGAGAGTAGAGAAGTCCCACGGACTAGGTAGGCTATCTCGATCGACAGCCCACCTAAAGGAACAGACAGGGAAAAAATAGACAACCTACCTAACTTTAAAAAACTAACCTCGTCACAGGAACTGCGGCCCGCTGCAACATCCCCTGCAGAAAAGGCACTTGGGACCCTCCGGTTCGTGAGGCCCAAATATCTTGCGACAGGGAAGGGCCCGCCAGAATATACCCCTGGGCGCTGCCTCTTCTCTGAAGACAACGTAATTTTCTAGCATGTGGTTAAGGTCAATAACTTTATAATAGCCTAGAGAATACCGACGCTACAGTCGGTCAAGAGGCAACACGTAAGCGCAACATATCTGACAATACATTGCAACGCAAGTTGCAAGGGTCTAAGATAAAAATAACGTAATTCACTCTTGCATCCATCAGTATCAGAACTGAGCTTTTGAGTAATACATACATTTATGATCTTTTTACAAAAATTTGAGAGGATGTTTCACGAGATATTTCCTAAATCTGTCGAGAAATAGCTATTACCGAGTATCATTATAGTACAATAACTTAAGTTGCTTCGGTGCTCATAATCCAAGTGCCTGCAGTGGACGAGTGCCTCTGCAAGAAGTATAGGAAGTTGACTAGGGGTACCGACAAGCGTATTAGCCACATACGTACAGGTGGCCAAACATTCGAGGGCAGAACATGAGGATACTTTGCTTCGGACTGCCTCGGAGCTCCACACATTTCTGTTCGTGCCAATGGTGCGTTCTGCTTTAAAGGGGTCATAACCACCTCCGCGCCCGCCCCTTCCGTCCTCCGCCTTTACTCACCCACCCGCCGACCCTCACCATCCCTACTTGCTGGACTCTCACCTATTCAACTGTCTGGGGCATCTTTCGTAAGGAATTATTTTAACCATATGGTGGTATCCAGACAGTTGGGTGAGTGAACATAATTTTAAAGGTAGCACACTGACCACAATTCCACGAAAGGGTAATTGTACCCTACGACACAGTGTACTATGTATGGGGCCCATCGCCCTCAGAGTGTCAAGGTAATTACAGCATCACTATATTTCTTAATACTGTATCGAACACGTTGCTCGTTAAGAATTAGTTAATGGAAAATGAAACTCGTACTGGTACTTACCATGCATCTTAATAAAGAATAACTTTACCTATGGTAGAAATTTTCATTACCAGACGTAACATGACGCGAGAAAATTTAAGCGAATGCCCTAATTGTTTAAAAAATACACCAGAAGATGTTAGAGTTAGTACTTAATGCAGTTACGACGTTACCGACTGGGTTACGAAATTAAGTCATTGAGATTTTCCTTGTCCGAAACTACGGACGGATGTGCTGACTTTGCGTTGTTCGACCTAAGCTATAGGTATGAACGCCTAGCTAATTACCTCTGAAGCTTCCGAAAACTCGGTGTTGCTTCGTAAAAGGTCGTTTCTAGCCATCTCAAGCGTACTTTGCTTGCTTTTAACACTTCCAACACGATTCAGAGCGATGGAGGCCAACATACCCGCCTAGGCCTGGAATCCCGAAAAAGTCCATTGAGCTTGGCTTAGATCGGCTTTTTTGAAGAGCCACTCATTGAAGCCTTAAATGCCTAACAGGATACTGATACAAGAAATGCAGTAACGCTTTAGGTTGCACCTAAGGCGTTAGTGCACTATGCTTATTCTATTCTGTAGTATGAATCCGTTTGTGTTAAAACGCAATTTTCATCGACCGCTGTAGAAATTGGGCATAGAGACATTAGAATATTACACACATGTTAACCCCTTCTCGCATGGTATATTTAATGAAGGATGCAGCGTTCCAAACAACGTTATTCCTCCGAGAACTCTTTCCCATACTGTTACAAATTGAATGTGTCCAGTCACATGGATCGGTGCCCAAAATTTTCAAGCCAGTAGCAAGGTTGTACAGCCTGGTCTGAACTGGATATCCCAGTTACCACTTGTAAGTACATTAACGAAACATGAGCAACCTTGTTATGTGAGAGTCCAAGAACCATACAACGAGCTCTCCCTTTCTCCTGGTGTTGAAGGCAAAGTAGATTTTGAGAGCATGAAAATATTTTTGGGAATGTAGAAAGTTCACTTCGAAATTATGACCTACGAAAGGCTCGAAAGCACGGCCATATGTCGCAGCGGATTAGAAACACCTGCCAAGGTTTTACGTCGTAGGAAAAGTTGCCAATTTATTTGTTTGTAAAGTGGTCACAAGCAGCCGATCAGCTGTTAGTGAGTGGTGGGAAACAACTGTCTAGCATTTTTAGCCACTCAAAAACAAAGCCAGTTTTTAAACTAGTTTATCAAATGGTCAGGAGAAAACCTCCCAATTTTTTTCAGTCGGTCGAAAGAAGAGTCCAGTTTCTTAGTGGGCAGGAAATAACTGGCCAGTTGTGTCAGCTGGTCTGAGGCAACCATGGCTGCGCCGACCTCGCAGCAGCTTACAAGAAGACTCCTCAAATATATTCTTGCAGAACCATAAAGAAAGATTCAGAAGTTCTCAAAATAATATAGATGGTCGGCAGGATGGTTTACGAGCGAATAAAAATCCTACACAGCAGCTCGGGGGCAGAGCAGTCGGCCGGGGACGTCGGGGAAGAACAGCAGGGGGCAGCAGTGTAGTCCGAGGACAAAGAGAAAAGGCTTGACAATTTGTGGAACTGCAGTTGTATATATGCACGGAAAGATGGTAGGTATATGCACGGAGAGATGGACAGTTATGCAGAGATGGGAGCAGTTCTTTTTCGAAGTATTGCGGCCTTTTTGGAGGCTTTACTGGTAGCGGCCTACCCGGATTTCTGGCCGAAGATCTTAATTAGAGGGCACTCTGAGAGCGCATATCTCCGCAAAGCAAGACAACGGTAACGAAAAATTCAAATTGGTTCTGAAACCATGATTTTCTTTGTATCAACACCAAAATCTAATCATTTGTGTCTTTCGATAGTATTAAGAGTTTCTGTAATGTTCTTGAAGATCCATCCATAAATTTTTGAGTTATGCTGCTAACAAACATTATGATAAGCATATAAGTCGAACACACAAATGGACCAACCGATCATCTCCAAAATTTGATCATTTATGTCTTTCAGCATTAATAACAAGTCCTGTAAATTTCACAAAGACCCATTCATAACTTTTCGAGTTATTGTGCTAACAAGCATGATCTCAAAGACTGCGACAAACGAACAAACCAACAGATCATCACAAAAATTTGGTCATTTGCTCTTCGTAATATACCTAACAACTCATGTAAATTTCATAAAAATCCATTCGTAACTTTTTAAGTTATGGTACTAAGAAAAATAGCCAAAAAAAAAAAAAAACAAACAAACAGATGGACGGATTTTCACCAAAAGTTAATCATCAGTTACTGGTAACATGCTTAACAATACCTGTAAATTTTGTGAAGATTTGTCCATAACTTTTTGAGTAATCTTGGTGACAGATAAACATGCATACAAACACGACAAAAACATAACCTCCTTGGCGGAGGTAATAATCACTGCTGCGGAAGCCCCAAGTTAAGTCAAATTTTATTAAGTATACTGGCACACAAAGACATCGTTGTTGGTCGTTTATTTGTCTTGCATAATATCTCTATTAACACCATGTCTTCCCCTCCGAGCTTAATTCCAGGAAGGTCCATGTTGTCTTTCAAGAACACAAACTGTTTCAAACTAAATTTGTAATTATTGTAGACAGGCACAATGACAAACACTTCGCATAGTCATGTTTTGAAGTACCCTTACCAGATCTGGTGCTAGTAATTATAAACCATATATAGAATTAGTTGTCATCTGAGGTAATATAAATTTACTTCACCGTTGATAATGGTAATAAGATAGAACAGTTCACTGCGTCTGCATTAAACTGTGCAGTGCGCAGGAACCAGCACGGCCATTCTTGTTTGCACCTTACGATTTAGTTTTACCCTAAATATAGGGTGACATTCACTATGAATCCGCGCGTGCTACGCTAAATTAACGTTTTCCATGGGAATGTATTCAAAAAGATACAGTAGAAATATCAATTGTGACCCCAGCACTACGGCCGTGTGAAAAAGATATTACTTGTGCCCTCTTTTCAATACTACGGGCAGGCTGCACGGTCGTAAATACGGTCGTAAGTGTCCGCCGCCTTACAGTAAATGTTATACAAGTATCAGCTCGTCTCGATGGTTCGACATATTTTGTCTTCGCAATCGTGATATATTTAGATTCCGAATTCCCTTGTTATTTAGTTGCAGCGACTCTAGTCACGGAGTTCCAGTTTCTGTAGCCACAGAGTCCCAGCTTTTGTAGCCACGGAATTCCTATTTCTGTAGCCACAGAATTCCAGTTTCTGTAGCCACAGAATTCCAGTTCCTGTAGCCACAGAATTCCAGTTTTTGTGGCCACAGAAATCAGCTTCTGTAGCCACAGCATTCCAGTCTCTACAGCAAAAGAGTTCCAGCTTGTCTAGCCCCAATATTTCTGTGAGTTTCGGGATAAAATATTTTATAGCTACCAAATTTTAATTCAGCGTTTCAAGGCTAGGGTTCCTTATGCGAGAATGCACCCGATGCAGCAGTCAATTACTAACTTTAAAGAGGTGGTATCAAGGCAAATTATTTTTTATTCGTACATTTGAAAGAAAATAGTTGTTTTATTTAAACTCACAATTATTGTATCTATTATTTTTCTTAATCCAGTAAAAATTGTAGTTTTCCCAATTTTTTTAAACCTTTTGACACGTGATTAATTAACTCTGACATCATCGTGTTATAAAAACTTACACAAAAGCAGAAGACAACCGATTACAGCTACAACATTGCGACAAACTATATTATTGCGTAAGCGATAGTAAAATTATTTCCGATAGAATAGCATACGCCATTCACGCTATAGTTTTACTTTGTGCTTTTTATACATCATCGTGGGTCACAGCCTCGTGCCGAGCGTTCCAATGCGGGAGTTGATTCATTACGTACAACTTTCAAATTCATCTTGAAAAGTATATACATATTTCTAAAACGCAGAATAATTAAATTAAACTATTCACCATAAAATTATAGTTACAAAACAGTTCTGCCAATACCTCAATTTGGTAGATATTTCAAATAGGTACATATTGTCCTCCGCCTTTCTACCGCAACCCAGCGATGGTTTCGCTCTACCGTGCAATGAACGCGTCCTCTCGGGTTCAAATGTTTATTGAAGCCTTGTAAACACAGCCGAGTGTCAACCAAAGGATTTGCTAAAATGTGCGCCATCGAGTCCGTTGGTGTAACAAGCGGCAGTAGGAAAATAAGGATACATTTTCAGATTTGGAGTGAAGTAGAAAACGGAAAGCTGCACATCTTTGTTGTTGTAACGGACTACAGCAACGCATTCGAGCATCGAGCTGATGGAGCTCGGACATTTGGCTATCTTGTTAGTTGTATTGGGTAGTTAAAGCCTCCGTTTCTTATGTAGAAAGAAGGGTGGAGCCCATGCACGAGTATGTTCCGCACAAGATCCACGCGCATGGGAACAGCATGTCGGGAAAGAAGAAGAACGCAGGAAAGCATCATCAATAGCAATGTGAAAGGGGAAGGATGCAAAGCGGGTATCAAGGAAAAACGTTTAGAAGGCCTAGCGAAGGCTAAAGTAACCTACAAGGGGGAGGGAGGGGGGAGGCGCTGCTCCCAATAACATAGGATGAGCAAACCAAATCTCACCCTATGACCCCTCTCACGCCCCCCGATTGGTGTGACGGTCGGATGAAGCAGCCGCCATGACGATCCAGGGCTGACTATATAGACGGATAGACCTAACTCTATCACTGCATACATTAGCTGTGCAATTTATCCCCCCAAAAAAAGACCATTGGCATATGCGGGTGACTGCGGCCAGCGCAGCTACGAGGCTGCACACGTGATGCATGCGTGCTCAGTTTCATCGACAGCAAATTTATATTCATGAAGACGAAGCATCTATTAAAATACATGAGGCGAGCCATCACCGTAACCTTCCTTACACAAACATACTTACATACATGCATGCATGCACTCAGGTGCAGTGTAGCAAAGTAATGCATGAGATGCAGTCCGTAGTACTTATTATTAGAGACAATACAGGAACTGTGTGGTATTGCTGAGAACATCTGTTTCGAATTTCATATTGCGTACACAAAATATTACAAAAACAAAATATTACAACAACAAAATATTACAAAAACAAAATATTACAACAACAAAATATTACAACAACAAAATATTACATAAACAAAATATTACAAAAACAAAATATTACAAAAACAAAATATTACAAAAACAAAATGCTACAAAAACAAAATCCTACAAAAACAAAATCCTACAAAAACAAAATCCTACAAAAACAAAATGCTACAAAAACAAATTATTACAAAAAAACAAAATATTACAAAAAAAAAACAAAATATTAAAAAAAACAAAATATTACAAAAACAAAATATTACAAAAAACAAAATATTACAAAAAAAATATTACGAAAACAAAATATTCGTTGGTTTCCCGTTATTCGAAAGACTCTTTCTTGGAGAAAATTTGAGTAAGGAAATAAGCCCCACCCAGGCAGACTGCTTGGCGGGCTAACGCTGGAAAGCAAACTCAGCCAGGATCAAGGTGCGGCGAGGCTCACACGGAAAGACGAGTCGAGAGTCTCGATCAATGATTGATTAATTGATAATTATATGATCCATATGACATGGCTAAATGCTTGGCCTTCAGACGAAGCAAAGGCCTGTGACTGTAAATATAAAACATAAAGCTTGCAGGGGCGTAATGGCAAAAAAATAACAACGCTGTAGTAAGCTGTGATCTACTAATAAATATATTTGCATGTTGAAGCTTCGGCATTCGAGTAACGGAAAGACGCTCGCTCAGTAACGAGTCTGTTTCACGCGTGATTCAGAATTTTTCAGCCAGCGGAACAACTCGCTCGAACGTTGGGAAGTTTGAATACCAGGACCATCGCTGTCTTGTGACAGATGATTAATTACGGATAAATAACCTTAATAAAATAATGTAATTCAAAAACTATTCCTGAAATTTCCCTGCTCTATTTTCGACAAGTTGTTATCTTTTCCCAATTCAAGCAGATCGTTCCGACATAAACTAGGCTAGTCGTGAATAGCTTGGAAGACACCGAGGGGACACTGGAACAGACATTGCAGGCGGGGAACGGACATACATTCTATTGTTGTCTTCACATCCTCGTTTTCGTTCAGCTACAGCAGCTTCACTGACATTCCACGGTAACGCAGCAGCACGGCCCCCAGATAATCCATAATTATTTGTTGCTTCTCGAGCGCAATTGTGATCTAGTTGCTTCAGATTAGGTCGACTCAAACAACGCTTTCAGATCACACCGTACTGCAAACTCTAACCATGTAGCGAAAACTATAACCTAATTGGCAAGTCTGGCGATATTTTCAGGGAAATCGGGCGCACATTCCAGCTGGACGCATGACCCACATATACCGGCTTCCAGTTCCAGCAACCCGTTTCAGGAGGAGCTCCAGCTATTTTCACGGACGGACGTACTACCGCCGTTCCAACACAGAAGCGAGTTATTAAGCGCGTGTCTCTGCATGTTAACAATATTTATGAAGGAAGACCTTTGGCAAAAATTAAAGCAAGAGGAAGCGTGCATCGACGGACAGGAGTTCAAGGAGAGCACGGAATGAGACGCAGACACGCAACCTGGTCATTTGACAGCGCGGAACACAACTAAAATGCACGTATGAATTATTATTATTATTACTAGGGTACCTGAATAGAACTAAGGTACACGCCAAAATTATTACCTCCGCCGAGGAGGCTATGTTTTCGTAGAGTTTGTCTATTTGTCTGTGTCACCAAGATAACTCAAAAAGTTATGAACGGATCTTTACGAAATTTACAAGGATTGTTAGGTCTGATAATGAGGAACAGATGTGTTTGTCTCTGTGCTTGATTTTACGCTTGTTAGCAAAATAACTCAACAAGTCAGAGACACATCTTTATTAAATTTTCAGAAATTGTTAGTAATGCTGAAAGACATATGATTAAGTTTTGGTGATGATCGATTGGTCTGTTTGTGCGTTTGACTGATGTTTGTCAGAATGTTTGTTGGCAGCATAACTCGGAAAGTTATAAACGGATCTTCAAGAAAGTTACAGAAGCTGTTATTAATGTCAAAAGGCACAAATGATTAGATTTTGGTGGTGTTGATACAAAGGAAGTTATAGTTTAAGAACTAATTTACATTTTTCACTACCGCTGCTTTGCTTGGCGAAGGTATGCGCTCTCAGAGTGCTTTCGTTATTAATTGTATACACGGACAGAACCAAACAAACATTTTTAGTAGGGAATCCGGGCCTCAAAAATCATAGCAAAAGTTTGCCCTGATGTTTCCTACATCATACTACAGTCGCCAATTCCTCAAGAGGGTTGACATGAAAGTGAAATGAATGATTCATTAATAAGTATAAAGTCGACTAATAATAAAATTTAACGTTTCTGGAATGTTTCCCATCATCAGAAAAATAAATAGAAACCTAATAGCCACGAAGAAAAAAATTATTGCTTTTATTTCAATTACAAGGGAACATAGGTGCTATGGGGAGGGGAGTCTAAAGTGCGAATGAACAAAGCTACTTCGAAGGGCCGGATGTCGGCGCCTGTACAGTCAGCGGATATGGGAATAACTATGGACAGTGTGAAGTGGTACAGCCGAGGTCATGATGTTAAGGCTGAATTTTGTTCTATGGATGTGGAGGGACTCTAATGTTGTAAGCTCAATTGGGTTAGAAAAACCTATGATGGAGAAGTCATTCTTTCTGAAGAGATGGTTATTTAGCTAAGCATGCAGGCGGGGAGCTGAATGTGTGGGTTTTGCGAGTGGTAAACCGGTTCGACTAGACACACCTAATTGTTGGTCAATACGGGCTTTGAAATGTTGTCCAGTGCTACCGATGTACGAGGTATTGCAACCTCTGCATTGGAAACTGTAGATAACACTTGACAAATATGGTGTAGGAGGCTTGTCTTTAACTTTAAAGTGGGAACCTATGGTAAATGTGTTTTTGTATGAAAATTTGAAATTTAAATGCGGGTATGCTTCAGAAAGGAATGGTTTCAAAGTGTTTACTATACTAACAGAGACTTTGTTGTAGTACGGAAGCGAGTGTAAGATGCCTAGTTTACGAAAAAATTTTTACTATTGCCAGGATCGAGCAGTTTGTCTAGGAGCAATTTACAGTAGTGGTCTAGAAAATGGTGCGGATAACCGTTATATTCATTCGGCATATTACCCGCATGATTTGCGCACCCAGTCAACCCAACTTAGTGTCTACAAAAGCTTGAACGGTATGATGGCCGTCAAGTCAGTTTGCTTAGCAAGTTTCACTAGTAAAGTATAGTATGATTTAGATTGAATTAAAACTTAGATAGCTAAGTACTTTTTTACGCTTTGAATGCGAACAGCAAGGCACTTGGACGTAGAGCTGTGAGGACAGTCTCGTTTCCTGTCGTGTTAAGCCGCATGAAAAACAAAACTCATAATAAACAAATATATTCATGCTATTGTATCTGTTGTACATGCAGAGAACGCGTGAGAACCAAAGTAAGATAAACGAATTGTTTTAACTGGAAATTGTTTTAGGCTCTGGGCGAAACAAGCTCAATAATGCACGCGTAACTCGCTTGCCTGCTTTCATAGAGCGATAATAATTATTGCAAACTGGCAGTTATCTGGTGAAATATCTCAACTGTGCGCGCAAACAAACGATCAGTGAAATGTATCTACTTAGGAGTTCTTACAATGAAATTCGCTAGTACTTCGCGGATTTAAGCTTAGATATATAGAGCCATATGCAAAGAAAAAGAAAATTTTCTTTGAAATTTGCGCTTTTCAAGTTTCGATTTAGCGTTGTTTCAAAGTTACAGTATTTTTATGTAGAAGCCAACTGTAGTACAGCATGGAGTTTATGTTTCAAGTATAATTCTCTAAAAGGATTACATCCTTTGAAATGAAGCGTGACATAACTGGTGGTTCAGCATTGCAAACAATTAATTCTTGACAAGAAACTTGATATCTCGTTTGAAGACAACAGTTCTACATAAGTGATTTAGAGTTTCAAATTTTGCCCCATACTAGAATAAAATGTCCTTCTTATATGAAGCAGGGAAGTTGCGTCCGACTTACTTCTTCGTTAAGCGTTTTTCCTTAAAGACAACTTGGGCTTAAACAAACTCGACGACACTTGTCTCGAGAAGAAGCGTTTGCTGGATCGCCAGATTGCGGCAATATTCTCTTTGAGGTTTTGAAAGCAAGCGTGCTCGAACTAAGGCATCTTCAGAAGAAAACATGGCGGGTCTTGTTTGTCTAGCATTTGACGTAAGCATCTCTGAGTATAAGATTAGTTTTATTTTTAAAGCTGGAGATCAAACAAGGCAGTCTTTGAAGATGTTTGGATGAGCCCTTAAAAATTATAGTATGAGTGCTTCTACGCAGCGTCTTTCTGAAGAATGGTTGAAGAGTTACGAACAAAATAATTTCTTGCTCCTAGTGCTCATTTCCAAACTTCTGTCGCATCACAACAGTTTCAAGAGTTTACTCCCAAAATTCTTGTATCTTCAGAATTTCCTTGAAATGTCACCCAAGATAAAAGTGGCTGGTTTTTTCTCTTTTGGTACAAAACTAAAAGTATTCGACTAGCTTAAGCATTGAACTAACGATTTAACTGTTTCAGTTTGGAGGAGATTTGTACCGAGGAATACCATGCTTGTACGGGGGCACGGGATAAACCTTGGTTTGATGGTCATTGGCGGTTGGCTTTTGATGCTAAACAAGCAGCTTCCAGGACTTGGCGTACACGGGACCATGACCTAGGGCAAAAGTACGCGGCACGCAGGGCTGAAACCGAGCTTGCTTATGAGAAGGTTCAGCATAGTCAAAGGCAGCGTTCCATGGATTCTCCGCTGAAGTCTGAGAACCCAAAATCTTTAGTGGAGTGAGCTGACGGGTTTCGTTTTCAGTGCTGAGCTTTCTCTACCGCCCCAAAGGTCCGGTCACGTCTAGTCCCTGAACAAATTGTTACCTATATGCCACCTAATAAGTTTGGTACCTACTCGGCATATTTCGAACATGTCTAGATGGAAAGTTTTGTTTCAAGTACTTAAAGGTTACAAATTACGATTATTTGAGTTTTCTATCCAGATAAGCCCGATATATGCTAAGTAGGTGACAAAAATATCAGGCGGTGTGCAATAATTTGTCCAAGGACTGCACCGATAGGACCAACTTGGTGACCTATAGACCCAAGTCTGTACTTTAGGTGTCGTTGGACCAGCTCTCTGGAGACGCTCAGTGTCCTCGTTAATGAGAAGCTTGCATTTGAGACTGGTATCATGCGTCTGGTCTCATGTGTTTCAAGTAGGGTTGGGCTCCGGCGCAAGGTCAGTATGGCGTGGGTGCTGACAGTTATGTGGTCGATAGCTGCTTCTGTGCATGCTGGCAGTTTGTTTTGGGGTTATTGTTCCTCTGCCTGGATTTCAGCTGCTACCAGGCACTTCGTTCATTGGACCGACCCGTATGCTCGGATAGTCGGCTGTATGTCTAGAATAATTTGGTGAACTTGTCCTATAGGCGGAGTGTTGCTTGATTCTGTTTTGCAAGGTATTCAACAATGTGGACCACATGTTGCATTCGTCTCTTCCTGTTCTCAAGGTCTTTAGGAGAAACACTCGAGCTGTGGCTGAAATACATCCCTTTACACTGGAGAGTGTAAAGTGCCACATGCGTCAGCTCGGTAGGTGCTTTATACCCCCATCTGTGTTGGTACGGAATTTATTGCTGGGATAAGAGTTCAGCCGTATTGATATACAGGCGTTTAAGTTGAAGGTGAATATTTCTTGACTGATTTTTCCCAGCACGTTCTGGGCTTCCTATAGTTGCTTATGCTCCACTTGAGTTCCATTACATGTCCATGGAAGCCCAGGCGTGTATTTTTTAACAATACAGTATTAATAAAAATATGGAAGTAGAGTAGGGGAAACAGCTAGAGATAACAGCTTGCGTAAATCTGCATTATGACACATTAGGAACTACAGAGGCTATCTGAAAGAGGAAACCTCCGTCAAGCAAGGCAATGTTAACAAAAAATTCAAATTGGACCTGAAACCAGGCTTTCCTTTTTATCATTAAAATTGGGGCACTTGTGCCTCTTGACTTAAATAACAGTTCCTACAAATTTCATGAAGATCTGTCGATAACTTTTTGAGTTATGCTCTGAAGAGTATAAAAACAAACGGAGACAAACAAACTAACAAACGGACTGGCAGATTATCACAAAAATTTGGTTAGTTGCTCTTAACATTCCAACAATTCCTGCAAATTTCATGAAGATCCTTTCATAACTGTGAGTTATGTTACCAAGGAAAAACAGGCAAGCAAACAAACTGTTGGATGGATGTTCACCAAAAGATAATCACGATGCTCTTTTCTGACCTACACAAGGTTCCCTGTAACTTTTATAATGATTCGTCCACAACTTCTTAAGTTAACTTGGTGAGAGATAAATGGATAAACGAACAGACAAACTCCGACAGAAATATAACTTTGGCGGGGATAAAAATTTGGAATCAAGCTTGAAGTGTAGAAGTAAATTGGAGAGAACCTTTCCTGTCTGAAGCATTCGCCAATCCCCCAAAAAATGGAATAACTCTGTATATACATCAAAGTTACTGCTAAATAGCTAACCACGCAAGATATCGTTTCTGTGAAAACTCTCAAAAATGGCTTTGTCGACACATATCTTGGGCAAAGTATGAGGCTTATCTAGCTGTAGTTTTTGGCTTCGTTAATAAACACTGCAAAATATTACGAGAAACATAGTCACAAACAGAATAACAAACGTGTGGACCGTTGTTGTCTCAGTATGAATGACGTCTTATTCAAGGGCGAATCTCGGCTACAGAAACCACAATAAAATTTAATTAAATGTGGCAGCTTGCCCCCCTCCCCCCCCCTTTGTTCATGAAAGCGTCGGGAGATAAATCAATATAGACACTTAGGAACCGCCACCACCAGTCTTCTATTGGCTGGCTTATTAATCCCAAATCCAGCGGTCTAAATGGAAACCAGAAGTTCATTTTCTAAAGTCGTTTATCAGATAGACGTACCGATGCTAGCGAGTGTACACAAAAATAAATAAAAAGGCTCCGTGGTGGTAAGCGCAGAGCTGTGGCTCGCTTATAATACACTTAAGCCGACACAGTAATGGAAGTGTCATGCTGCAGAGCCCAGCTGCGTGTAGCGGTCTCTCCACTGGTCCGCAGGCGGAGTATAGCGGGGGCTATTCGAGTGATATTGTGACATAGCCCTTTATCGTAAACGCTAACCCTGTGTCCGTTCTTTGTGTTACTGTACTCCTATAGGAAAACAGCATAGTGAGGTATAATACAGCCTTGTACTGATAAAGGTAAGGCAAATAATAATAGTAAAGGTAAGACTGCACCCTCCCTTGGGGGAAACCCACACGCACTGGTTCGCACGATAGCTATAGGCCAACTGGCCCCAGAAAAGTAAGTACTTCTACAGCCGATCTAGGGTAGGGGAAATGGATCGTTGAACCACCCGCTAGTGCGTCACATTTCTTAGTGACTCTGGATCGGCTGTAGAGCATGGGAATAGCAATCAAGTCGGGAGACAAAAGAAGAACAGAAAGCATCACTCCAGCAGGCGTACAAACGAAGTGGGAAGGAATGTTCCGCAGACCAAAAGCTAAGATGACACATTGGATCTGCCTGGAAGCTCACCCTCCTCTACCTATCCCTTCCCATAAAATAGGATTCACGAACGTAACTATACGTTATGGCCTATGACCTAACCTTACTGTCTATGCCACTTTACGGTCTACGCCACCCAGTGGTTTATGCCACCCTATAGTCTGTCACCCTATTTCTTGTGCCACCTTATAGTCTGTCACCCTATTTCTTGTGCCACCCTATAGTCTGTCATCCTATTTTTTGTGCCGCCTTATAGTCTGTCACCCTATTTTTTGTGCCACCTTATAGTCTGTCACCCTATTTCTTGTGCCACCCTATAGTCTGTCACCCTATTTCTTGTGCCACCTTATGGCTTATCCGATGCTCTCGTGGGGAGGTGAAGGTGTAAAGGGCAGTCTGTTTACAAGAACCCATCCATTAAAGACAAATACCATAGAGAGATACAGTCCGTAGCGTGATGGCAAAAGCTCAACATGAAAAGAGATAAATATATATAAAATGAAGGCGGGTTCAGTTGGCCACGTTCCATGGAGATAAACTAATCTGAGTAGCCATAGCTTTTCCGTAACTTCACCCTTTGGTTTTGAACTCGCCGCTGTAGATAGAGTTTCGTGCGTTAGTCGTGAACCGATTATATCTGAGACTACAGAAAACTGAACACTTTTCCTACGAATAAGTTTTCGGCAACATCGAGCGCAATCGGCTTTCGACTAACACTTGAAGGTTCATCCAAAGTTGCGAATGCAAAGCTCTCACTTGATAAATAGTGCAGGTTGAGCTTCAACGAATGAGGCTATTTCAATGGAGCAAAACCTAAGTCATGTGCCTCAAACTAAACTCATCCAAAGCGATGCCAGCATCAGAAGCGGCACAACGTTGAAGATAGTTTTCTAATTTCACAAAATTATGTAAAATATGCTAAGTTTTGCAAAAACGGGCGATCAACGGGTACTGATATGATTTGACAATAAGTTTAAATAGTAATAAACTTCACGTTAGCCTGGCTCAATAATAGATGTTTAAAAGATAGACATAAAACTGAAAAAGGACATAAGTAAGTTTAAGTAAGTTGGAAACCCACATTAGGCAATCACACATGGACAGGAAAAGCAAACCGAGTATGAAGAATTGAGAAGAGGTAAATGGATTACTAGTCAAAGAAGTACAAACTTGTGGAAATAAAGAGGTACGGAAACGTGTTTTGAAAAACCTTTTATGTGACTGGGAGGTCTGGCAGGCAGGCTCTCTGTAAGTTAGGAAGGGCTAACCTAACCTTGTCAAACGACTATCCTAGGACTCTTTAGTTACGGCAACACCATAATATTTTCAAAAGAGGCTGCTTTTTTAATAGCATACAACTGAGAAAACCAAGCTCGCTAACTCTGATCTGCTTACTTCTTACTCTTTGCCCCTGATGGATGCTACCAGGCATTATTATTTAGGGCTGTTACTAGCACCAGAACTAACGCCATGAGAAATAACTAAGCTATCCCTATGGTTTAAGACCCATCCTACATGCCTCCTAGGGCTGTCATCATCACGCCATTTTTTTTTTTTTAGGAGCATCATACGTTGGGAAAGGACACTCTGCAACTGGCCTCGAACACACACTCAAGAAGAAGCTTTATGGCTTCCTTGCCATTAAAATGACTACGAAAAACTGGTCGACATTGTCGGCTTGCCCACACACACGAGCGACAGCTTGCTTTAAAAACGACTCAGTGTTGAGAAATATGACCGTGTTTCAAACTTAATACATTGCCTGGTGCCATAAACCATAAAATAGAGTGGAGGACTACGGAAACCGTAAACAATATCGGGTGGTTTACGCGGTGCTAAGTCTCACAAGCAAATACCACATCGCCCTCAACATTGTGATACTGAGGTGGAGGGTGCCACCGTTATCAAGAGTAGGGAAAAAGAACCTAGTCATATGACCCTATCCGATAGTGTTGAGTAGAGGATATGAAATGATCGCACGTCTCACAAAATGTATTAGATGAGTGACGAGTCTATACTCTATTCAAAGAATGAGAAACGCGATGACTCATTAGCCCTTATTACAGGTGAACTAAATAAAATTGATCCAGATCTTATAGGTCATGGAGAGTTGGTTAATGTAACAACCGTCGGAAAAGATACTCCTCATCTGAGACTGAGCTTCTCTTCGA
>LQNS02278083.1:4476406-4490088 GCA_001587735.2 Parhyale hawaiensis | reverse complement strand
GTGTTCCATAAGCATTGTATTAGCTTTTAGTTGAACACGTTCTCATTTTTATATTTGACAATGATAATAATCTGTGCAAAACTATCTGATTGTAAAACTTTTTTTGAGAACAAATAAAGGTGTAAAGGTGTAAAAGTGATAGTCTGGTTATGGTAGTACTCGTGTAAAGCTGAGACTGTCCGGTTTTCTTCTTAATAAACTTTCATCCAATCAATAAAATTTAATTTAAGGTTTTACTATTCAATCTTGGCAACTAAAGAGCTGCCGATGGTTGCCAAGGCTTCATTGCTAAAAAAAAAGTCTGAATTAACACAGCAAAATGTGGCACTTCTAGTCTTAAATTGCAATTAACTACCTCATTCTATCCATTGTTGTTCGTAACTTACGAGCTCCTAAAATGTTCCACGCACGTTCGGAACACCTGGTATTGGGATTGTGATTACGCTATATGGAAAATTATGATTCTCTGTTTAGTTAAAACTGACAGTAAAGTTATAACAGTTACAACTCTTTTTGCTATAGGCAATTCAGGTAACTGGAAGCTCGTAAACAATTCTTTTCAGAAGAACAAACACGTTTTCGTCTCTCGCGGTCTCGTCACTGCTTGTTACGAACAGAAACCTGGTTACTAAGAAGCTTTCTTACATCATGATTCAAATTTCCTGCGTCTTACCTAGGAAATAATTGACACGAGGCCCTGAGTGGCAGCCACGCCTCGCCGCATCATCGAGAAGAGGCCCAGGAGAGGCCCATTTTAACAAGAGGCTCAGCGAGCGCCCTGCAGCCACCATATGCCGAGGCTCAAAAACATGAAAGTAAGCCTTCTCTAATGAGTTTCTGCTTGAAGACGAGCAACCATACGAACTGCTCATGTTAGCATCAGTGGCGCAGCCTTTGGGACCAAGAGTACAGCTATACGCTCACCATCTCCGTTTCTACCTATGGGGATGCGTGTCGGTCGAATATTTTTCGAGTAGTGATTGTTACGGATTATTTATTACTACTTATTGTAGTAGGTAGTAATATTACTTATTACTATTTATTTGAAAAATTGCATTTCAGAACAAGTGACTGCTGTAGGTTTCACCCTAGTTTAAGCTCGTTCTTTGTCTTATTGTCTTCCTACGTGAAAATCCTTTATTATTATCAAACTGAAAAGTTTTAGCTTCCATCTCTATATAACAAAAGCGATCTAAAAAGGAAACGGTCATGTAAACTTTACCACACTCCCTACTTTGAAACTCACACGCACTGGTTCGTGTTGCGGATATAAGTCAACCTGTCCCCAAGGAGTGCACGGCAGCAGCCGATCAGGGATCGTCAAGAACTATGGCATCATCGACGATCCGTGCCCCTTCTACCCTATCCATTTCGGGAAAATGTAAGTACCCCGCGGTATGAAATGCAGAATCAGCGCGGCAAGAGCTCGCTTGCCTAGGTTGATATTCGAACCTGCAACGTTCAGTGTCAGGAGTTTAGCTCCCTAGGCTGCTGCTACAGAGGGTAGAAGTGAAGTAAATAAGGAACGCAGAGTATTTCGATAAATCGTCGAACCTATGTATAGGTGTTCCCTCACAGGATCGGTGCGCATATGAACGGACAGTTCAGAAAGGAAACGAGAAACAACACAAAGCGCGAAGCGGCAACTTGAAAATCGAAGGAAGCAAAGTAGGCACGTCCGGGAAGCTCAGTTACAGCTAAGAAAATCTATGGGTACTCCCTGGAAGCACTGCTCCCCATAACATAGGATGCGAGAGTTTCACTAACCTAACCCTATTGTCTGTGGCATTGCATATGCCTCCCCCTGAGGGGGAGTTATCCGTTGTAGTGAGGTACCATTGCCTTGTCCAAATAAGTTTATTAAGTCTTTTTCTCGACGTGCTATCTCGATCTTGACCCTTGAAGGCATTCCACCTCCTGACGAGATCATGCTTTAGTAGATGCAAGAAAAAACAAGAAAAGAAACGAATGCTTTTAAAGGTTTAGCCTCTTCGTTAGGTCTTACTTTAGAGCTTTCCGCTTATTACGTCTGTTCC
The DNA here is from genome assembly GCA_001587735.2 of Parhyale hawaiensis. Taxonomy (NCBI): domain Eukaryota; kingdom Metazoa; phylum Arthropoda; class Malacostraca; order Amphipoda; family Hyalidae; genus Parhyale; species Parhyale hawaiensis. Next base: position 4,488,052 of record LQNS02278083.1, on the reverse strand, counting down.
AAAATCACTAAAGATTTACCTGAAGCTCTACGCAGTGGGCAACATGCTGTTCAGGAAGTTTGGTCACTGCGCTGAAAAAGTTAAATGACAGCTGTTTTGGAGTTACTGCTACCACTGCTATTTACTTTGATCGAACTTTAAGCAGAATTCCATTGGACTCCTACGTCTCACGTATAATGACATATTTCCCCAACTTATGAATGTGCCAAGGTCAGCTAGTGTATGTATGATATTGGCCCAAAAATAGACCGACTACCTTAATGTCAGAAGAAGGAAATGAGTTTTCAGTTTTCAAATCACGATAGGAAAATTAGTTAAGTCGTTAATAAATGTGGTCCGTGATGAACCTTTATCGACTGTCGAGCATGTACATACAATCAGTGGCAGCGCAAACTGTTACCAGATAGTGGTGAAGCAGCGAGCCGCAGTGCAGTGTAGTATGACATAATATTAGCTACAATTTTCTTTTAATCGAACTGCGTAGGATGTTTTTGTACCATGGCCGTATGAGCACGTTATACAGCTGATTAATGTATTTTACCTGCTCCTGTGGTACTCTAGCAAATAACTGAAGAGTAACTGTCAATCATCTCTTTCACGTCGGGTGCTTTCATAGGAAAGCCAATATATATATATATCCGACTCTGTCGTATATCTCATTGGGTTTACAATCTCTGATTATTTGGAATTACTAGTATAATATCAAGGGATGATGTTAGGGACAACGTACCCCTCTGAAACTCAGTAGTTTTGTATTTTTCATACTTCGACTGTCAGTAAGATGATTAACAGCGTTCCGCAAAATAGTTCATTTTAGGAAACTTTAAGAGTTCACGACTAAGTCATGTTGGAAAGTGAAGACGTATGCGCAGTTAAAAATTTCTAAACCAACAGCTAAAATATTCTCGAACATAATCTCTAAAGTAGTTTCGTCCGTCAGAGGAGTAAGAAATAAAGCACAGGATATTTTATCCAAAGAAAACTGAAGCTTAGTAACCGATTGACTTTCATTAAAACAAAGATTTGTCAACCAACAGTGCCTAAGTGGTTAACCCTTTCGCTACAGAAACTTTGCTCCTTTATGAGATTCTAAAAGAAGCTCATAGAAGACACTATCATTGTAGTCACTTGAGCTCACCTACAGTTCAGTTCAGTCGTAGATAAAATACTATCACTGACTTCAGACGGGTTGTTAAATATGTTGTCCAAATTTCGATAGCAAGAAACAACGCACTGATTTTAATAATGAAAACTTTGATGCGGGACTTATGCGTCCCGTCAGTATCGAAAGGGTTAAGTGCGAGTCCGCATGCTCATTGTCATAAGGATTGACATTCGATCCTAAGCAAGGATGGAAAGATTTCATGCTTGGGAATGTAGCGTCAACATTTCTATCAGTTACAGTTACTAGGGTACTGGATTTTGTGTCCGGGGGGCGCAGTTGTCGCTTGAGTCTTCACTCAGTATAACACCATAGCTTCTACAGTCTTTGGTCGACTGCAGACGTGTACTCCTCTGAGCCTAGTGAACATTTATCTGTAGCACGAACCAGTGCACTGTAATAGCCTAGTAGGGTGTGCAGGTCAAGGCGACTTTTCCTTATTTTTCGCTGGATGGATGGAGGAGAGGACCTCAGTTTACCCCCAGTTTTAGGCAGTTAGCTGCTATCACTATCGCAGTTGCCAAATTTTTATTGCTTTACATTTTTCGCGTTGGCGGACTTTTGCGTCGTATATTGGGCGCCCGAGTTGAAAAAATGGAGAGCGGCAGGCGAGGGCCGTTGGAAGTAAGCCGGCAATGCGTTGCTTTTTTTCCGTCCTTAATTGCGCCGCAACAAAAGCTCGTCTCAAGTTACAATGAGAGCATTTTGCTCCAACAAACGGAAGTGTGTTGGAGCAGTTCGCCCAACATGTTGCTGATTACTGCCGCAATCAGGACGAATAATCTATTAGTGTTCATGTCCATGGCTGAAAAAATTACACGGCCGTGAGTAACATGTTTTTATAAGGATATTCCAATTTAAAGTGAATCATTGTGGGACTCATTCCTTTCCATAGTTAATGTGTTCTGATACAAGAGTGTACCTTATCGTTAAGGGCGTTTCAGTCAGTTCAAATTGCCGAACAAGATGTCGATCGAGAAAACACTTAATAAGCTCAACTATTATTCTGCTGGTGTAAACTAGCAGTGGATCGATTAATATAAAGTGAGAATGTATTAGTTTATCCACGCTCTTATTTACCAAAATGCTTAGCCATTCTACGAGAGTAAGGGCAATAGTAGTACTTATTAATACGGTTTTTACTCACCTGATGGCATCTTCTTGATTGGCGATGGCTTGCGTGTAGCGAACTTCCTGTACGGGTCGTGGGGAGGTGCGTCCGAGGTGATGGTGCAGGTGGGGGGCCATGTGTTGGGGGTGGGAGGGAGTGGGGGGATTTGGAGTAGGGGTTCTGGGTCCGGGGGTTCGAGGAGTGGCTCTACGATCCACTTCGTACATTGGATTTTCAATAACGTCCTGATCAATGGGAGGCTTTTGCTGGTTACGGAAGTCGTGTCGAGGAGGTGGACGATAGTCGTGAAGTCTGTATTCCGGAGGAGCAGGTGTGAGCTCCCGTCTGCGGTACATTTCGGCCAGATTGCTACAATCTCTACCGGACAGCGAACGGGTCTCGTCATTGTTTCGGAATTCAGCAGTCTGCCGCAACCTAGCGGCCTCACTTGTAGGGAAAATGTCAGAGAGACGAGATCCTCGACCGTCCAAAGAGCCATAGAGATCGGAATGAGATCGGGAGGGAGCGGCGCCCCTGCCATCCAAAGTGCCGTAAAGTTCGAGCAATCGAGAAACGCGTTCTTGCCCAGGACCTGCAGCCGTCGTTGGAGGGGTGTACATGGGAGGATATTCAGGGGGAACTGCCGGTCCGTACTCTTGAGGCATCCTCGAGTACCGGTCCGCAGGTGGTCGTTGGGGCCTGGGCCTCGCGAAGGGGTCGTCAGGACTTGGAGGGCCACCATAGCCGGCAGGAGGCGGAAGATCGTCCCGTTCCTTGATCCGATGCTGGCCGAAGAAATCTTCCTTGTGGCGCGAGTAGATGTCGTCCAGCTTCTCTGGCGGGAGGTAGTCTCTTGGGGCAGGGTAGTCGTGTCTGGAGGTGGGATCGTGATGTCTGGGGGCCTGAATTTGGTACTCTGGTCTAAGATAATAGCGAGTACCGCGACCGCCTCCCCCAGGGACACCAGGCCCGCTACTGCCCCCCGCCATCCCTCGCCTGTAGTCATCGTGACCATCCTTCACAGGACCTCCTGTCATCTGCGGCACATGCTTCGTCTGCAAAATGAGAAACACCTTCGTTATTTCAGAAAAGAACAACTGACATGTTAACAGCAAGCGCCTGCATTTGTTAGTTCCAAGGCAATAGTGCTAACGAGAATTAACAGGCTAAATGAAAAGCTATGTGCCACAATTCAAATTAACAAAGTGTACTGCCTGTCGTAGAAAACCCCATATCTATATAATTATATGTGTCATCTAGAATATGTTTCAGTATACAGCTTAAAGGAAACAGTTTCGTGTAGTTTGGAGCACTGTATCAATAATTCACAGGGCAATTGAGTTGACTAGGCAGCATGCACAAGCGGATACCTCAATTCTCCAGGGAGATACATACATACTATGCATAAATATATATACATTTGGTACATCAAAAGAAAATCGGCCGATCGGTATTCCAAATATCAGCAGCTTTTACCGATACGAGATCATGGGGTAAGCTGGTATGTAGGTATGATAACATAACCATTATTCACTAATGTATATAGAGTGTATTGTGAATGTCTACAGGCAGGTCCTACAAGTTTACAATTGCATATTTTGGGCTCTCACTGAACCTTACAGTTTATTTTTTTTCTTGCATATCTGAATTGAGAGCGCGCACATAATTAGAGAGAAAGTACAGGTATTCCTTCACGATCGCGACATATTTATCGGCGTGATTTCCTTATCGCGCATTTATTTTACGACCACGCTTTCTCAACAGCGCAAATATCTTCAGAACGACATGGCAGGAAAGGATCTTATCGTCGTGTTTTGAAATGTGGCGGCCACAGCATAACAGCAGCTCGCGGCAAATTTCCAACATTTGGCCCTTATTAAGAAATGGATCGAAAGAACCTATATATGCAAGTTATATACGTTTGGATTTTGGAACAAAATGAACTTGGTTTACCACTTTTTCCTTGCCTTTTCTAATATTCTGTTAGTTACGCCATGAAAAAATATTTTCTCTTAAACAATTCAGCAAAGAAATCAGTCAACTTTTAACTAGAACTGATCATTTTACTCGTGATTTGGAGAAGGCGCGCTTTGACGACAGTGGTTAATTTTGAAACGTAGAGTGCACGGTCTTGGAGGAATGCCTGTATCTCTTTCGCTTGATAAATAAAATATCAGAAAAAATTCCAGGCATCTATTGCAGCTTATTACACTTGATACGAGTAAAGAACAAACTAAATGCTAGAGCTTTGAGACTGCTATACCAGCATCAAAGCCGACAAGCAGATGGTTGGCAGCATCCGGCAAGGACGTTTAAAACATCTAAATAAACAAAGATCAGAGGAAAAAAAGCGTCAAAACCTCTGAGTTGGGCTCCCAAGTATCTGAACTCTGAACACAAAGCCATCAGAAGTTGCCACGACCAGAAGCAAAAGAAGTCTGGCAGTAGCCAAGCAACGTACTCTCGCTGAACGATTTCCCAGTCATTTGCATTTAGTTGAAGCATCTGCGGCCGACGGAGGCTGCGCGAACTTTCCTCTCAAATCGTCCCATTTTTAGTCCAGAGTTCTCCGGCTGTGCGCCCAGCAGCGGCGCGCAACTTTGCTCTTGGCCTAGCAAACTGGCGGGTTTTTCCCCGCCAAACTTACACGCACGAAAAAGGCGCCAAGTTTTCGCATGACCCGAATGAAAGGCGACGTGTTTTGATGAGGAGAGTCGCTCCGTAGGATGCAATGAGGAACGTGAGCTGATTACATCCGAAGCAAAAAACTGTTATTGTTTTCTACTTGCGGGGGAAATGCAAAAAGAATAGGAGCAGCGCTCGCGACGTTGGTCTGCGCCGTCATGTTCTGTTTCTTAGGCTCCTTTCACACGAGGTCACCGGTGACCGTCACCGGTAACCGTCACCGGTGACGGTCACCAGTTGCCTCGAGTGAAAGTCTCGGTGACTAGCGACCGTCACTGCAAATAACCATGCTAGGAAACCCTCAGTCGAAAGAATACCGTCATTAAGTGAGGTGTTGCTTTTAGCTTTTAAATATAAATATTTCATTCTTTTACTTACCTAATTCATTTTTTTCAGCCGGAGATTTTTCGCTAAAGTCTGCAATGAAGTGCAGAATAACTGCCTTCCATGCATTTCTCTTTTCATTTTTGTTGCTATATAATACATCAGAGGATGAATCCCACAGCGCTGGGTATTCCTCCACTTCATGGATAAAGTTTTCAGTGTTAATAGTTTCTATTTTATTCGTAACAGCGTTAAACACCTTACAAGAGGACTGCTAGTTACGCACTGGCAGCTGGTAGCGCACGCAGTGACGACAATGTAGCGTCACTGAGTGACTGTGTGAAAGCTATCATGCAAAACTAAACCAAACACCCGGTGACGTAACTTTCTGTGACGGTCCCTTGTTACTTATCGGGTAACTGCAAAAAATGTTGTTGCACAACTGGGTAACCGAAGTGACTAATTATGAAAGGTTTAATTAATAACATAGCTCAATAATAATGGTAGGTAACTATAGTGACTGTCACCGGTGACCTCTTGTGAAAAGAGCCTTATTCAACCTCTTTATGGATAATTTAATTAATGCTGCATTTACCGTTGGCTTCACATCAAGCAGAATGTGCCCTGCATGGGCACAGCTATGCCTTTACTGCCCCAAACGATCATTCGGTTACGTACCAAATATGTGCTGTTCCTACGAATATACATATTGAATGAGGAGGGTATAGGCAAAAATCACAGGATGAAATACAAGTTTGGCCTTCTTCACGCATAATTGTCTATGTTCAATTATTTGAAGTAGAGGCACGAGTCTCCAGTCCTTGGCAGTACAGAGGCAGCAAAATAAATAATAAATAAATAAATTAAAATAACAGCCGACAAGCAGCAAGAACACATGCCCTCAGGATTACCGCGCAAGACCAAGAAAAAAGGCGAGCTAAGCCCAGACTGCCAGTCGGACTCTGGAAAGATGAAGGCAGCGAACTCAAGATTACGACTGTTCAATCCTGCAAGAAATTGTTACGTTTTTCACGAATGTTCGAACAAGCACGAATTACCCTATACGACTGCTCAAATAAAAACTAGGAACAATTCACGAATGTTGAATCAAATATAGACTATTCTTCACGAATATTCGAACAAACACGGGTAACGTTAAAAGAACGTTTACAAGCTCCACAAAAACGAGCTACCCTTCACGAGTGCTCAAACGAACACGAGCGACTGTTCACAAATGCAAAAATAAAAAGGAGTTACTCTTCACAAATATTCACATTAATACAAATTTCAGCGAAAACACCAAATGCTGCCAGCGGCTGCCGCATCCGACTCAACAAATTAAAAAAAAAAAAAATTATTTTTCACTCGTATAATTACCTTTCTCAACTTGTTGAACATGAAATTATCCTAAAGCTAACCCGGGATCCATTTTTGTCTCTCTGAACAGTACATTTTTTTTCGCAATTGCGAGAGTGAAGCGGTTTTATTTCGGCCAGGAACTTCAGTGCTACGGACTTCAGGCCTCATAAATGCTCGTCCCGCTACATTTTATCGTCGTCAGTAATTAAGCTCCAGGGCATAAAAAATTTGTTACGGCGCGACAGCCTTTAAAGGCAAATTACTCGCTAAGGCGGCATGCCATTTCGATAAAAATTGGAAGAGTTTCCTGGTGGCGAGGGAAAAATGGCAGCACGCAGAGACAAATTTGAGTTTCCCAAAAGCCCTACTGAAATTAGTCTCAGCCTCTGCTATCTTATAGTCAGTAGGTAGCTGAGCCACGGCTATGTTATATAGATATACGCAGTTAGACGGCATATAGCTGAGCAATGGCTGTTATAGTAAATAGGTGGTTGAGTCATGGCTATCTTATATGTACTGGTGAATAAGACAAGGGCTGTAATAGTACACCTTCAAGTCCAGGTTCAGGATGATTCATGAATGAATCGATAGCTTGAACTTAAAATGGGTACCAATCCACAACAAATTTGGTGTTCTAAGAGATGAGAAACAAGAGACAAAAAATATGAAAAGATAAACGATGAACCCATGCACGAAGGTGTTTCTACTCAGGATCAACGCGCATGGGCACAGCATAGCGAGATAGAAGGGGAAGAATCGAGGAAACTATCATCAGTAGGAAAATGATACTGGAAGGAAGCAAAGTGGGCACGGATGATAGATGTTCCGATGGCCTAGCTACTGCTTTGATAACATAGGATTTTTCTCCAGGCGCTGCTTCCCGTAACATAAAATGGGCGAACGTAACTAAGTATTTGAATGCCCTACAACGGGACTTTTTGACAGAAACGTTAATGATCGCCCCTGAAACAACGGCCAAACTTTCAAAGATAAAGATCGAAGAACTACTCTAAGTTAGCAGTTTCATCGTACTTCATAGGGAACATGTGGCATAGACTCTGATCTGAAATTGCTGGTGCGGAAATAGTCAACGTGTTTAATAATAGTGTTGCGAAACATTGGGAGCAACACCTGCGACAGCTACGAACTCACGCTCCAGGAGTCGCAAACTCATAACAGCCAAAGGTGCAGAGGCCGCCCTAATCCATTATCTTTCACGCCCCAACCAGCTTAACGTTTCCGAGACTCTCGGATATGCAGCAAATAATGTTTGCAAGGTCAACTCCTTGGCTGAGTTTATTCTCTTCTTTTCCTCCTCAGATCTCTAAACGATTTTGACATACTAGCAAAACCTCAAAGAAGGGCGAAGCTTAAGTCCCGGCTGCTCTCTGGGAATAGGCCTGTTGGTCCGTCTACTGCCAGTTATCTAATCTAACCAAACACTCTGACTTATGATCCATCCTATGCCCCCTGATCTTGAGGAAGCGGAAAGCAGTGTGTCGTTCCATGACGCGACTATTATGCCTAAAGTATCATCCACCATGGGAATAGATACTTAGGCCCGGTAACGGGTGTAGCAACGTAACCGAGGTGGGCCAGTAGTGACATTCGAATCGTCAACAGACTCCTTTAATGTTTACTGGCTTCAGTTCAGCACAATCTAAGCTTCCACCAAGAGCACAATGATGTTCTTGCATCTACCCAGAGTACTGTAGAGGCGTGCCTCCATAAAAGTAGGCCTATCGTGCGGGTGCTATCTTCCGTTCCAGAGGCTCGTTCCATGAACAGACTCTAAGGGGAGGCCGTAACTCATAGCCAGCACGAGATTAACACCGTAGCTGCGCTTGTTTCCGTGTCCGTAGGGTAGCCATAAAGAAAGACAAAGCACAGCCTAACTAGAGTCAAGAAACTGCCTCCATACGTCGTATCTTGACCAAACATAGCCCGGTGCTGTAGGTCACAGCTCCGGCAAACACCAGCTAGCCTCGACCGTCTTCATCAGAGAAAGTGGTGGGCAGCCTCAGAGCTCTACCGGCAAGGTGTACTCAGGAGGCGTACCGAAACTATCCCTATCGGCACCTGATGTACAGGTGATCTTTTGTGGTATCGGTGTATCATTCGTATACCCTAAAAGTGGATAAGACCAGGTCAATACAACTAATTATTGTCATCGTTACTACGGTATCATTGTTCAATGGGCTACGCGATTACTGACGACTTATGACTTAGAAATGACTCTGAAAGAAAATATATATTTAAATTGATATAGAGCTCTCAGACAAAAACTATTCATGGCAATGCAAAACGCACTCAATAGCAAAAAAAAAAAAAAAAAAAACACTGGTTCATCAGCAACAGCAAACAAGGGGAAAAATGTTGATTAGGGCCATCTTTAGGTTATTTTGTGCCCCTAAGATGCACCGACTGTCACCCACCGCTCATCATGACAAATTTGTTTCTTGCTGACAATTTCTCTCCTGACACTGCCGCCAGGGACACGTTGTCAGGACAGGCAAGACTGGTAGGGCCTAACCTGCAGGAAGCGTGCTGGCAGGAATATATTATAAGCGAACGTAATTATGATGGTTAATTAGTAGATTTGTAACGAGAAAACGCAAATAACTGAATTTTTGGACATCAGGACCGTGTTGCAATCAGGCCTTCGGTGTCACCAGTGCGACACCGGCTCCAACGCAACACAGGTTGGATAATACCTGGTGACACCTACGGCAACCCTGAGAGGTGACGCAATCAGGCGCTGAGATCGCACGTCGCGTTCACTGATAAACGGGGTGACACAGGGTAACACCGACGTCTTATTGCAACACGCCCCAGGTAGGCATGCTTTGAATTTGCCTTCTCATCTCTGTGGAAAAATTAAGGATACAAATGTTCGATGCTCGTGCCGCGGTAGGCGGGACGGTAGTATGTGCATTTCTTTTTAGTCAAGGAGCTTTAATAGACCTTGCCTCTCGTCCGCATTCGTGTGGACGTGAAGCTGTACCTACGTTTTATGGCCTCTTATGACTAGTTAAGCTCATATTTCTTTATTTTTAATTTATCCTCTATTACAAATGAATAGTATTTTTCTAAAGACATCTTCGAAGCTAGCTTTAGCCTAACGAAAAGAAACAAATTATAAAAAAAATAAGAAACCAACATCAGAACTTCACGATCTAAAAAAAAAAGAGAAACAAAAATTGTAGGAACTCCTGAAAGAGCCTGGCAAAAAAAAAAAAAAAAAAAAAAAAGAGGTTGTACGGGCATATAAGAAGCACTTCATTTAAAGATGAAATAAATAATCCTTAGTAGAATTTGTAAGAACACTCTAAACAAATAAAAGCAAATATTTCGTTTTCGAGAACTTACTTCATCTCATCAGTTAACAGTAAGTAACAAAGTGCAAGATATTGTTTGCTAAGTTGATAAGAATACGTTTGCGTGTTCAGGGGGAGTTATGGAAACTGTTTCAATAGTTCAAGGTTAGCGCAAAATCGAAATCGAATTTGAGTGAATTTTAGGATGCCCGCCGATGGCAGGCAAATTCGGTTCAACTTTGTTCAGGTAGGTTTTCGAACACGACCTCGACCAAACATTTCCTGCTGCTGCGAAGTACCTGCAACTGATGCTGACTATTCTTGCTACAACCATTTCTTTTGAGAGGTCGATTTCTGTTTTGAAAAAAAAGGAAGAGTTCAGTAGGAGCAGAATGGCATGACTAAGGAAAGACTTTCGTCGCTTGCCTTAAAAGCTATTAAAAAAGAAAGACCGTACAAAATGGGCGAAGTTGATTCTTCCGACTTCTTGAGAAAATAGTATAGGTACATCTTTGAAGCGAAGAATGAGGGAAGAAGAGAGAATTCCTCCACAAATAGGCATATATAATTTCTACAACAACTCAATATATTTCGGTTATCATTCTATATCCAATCAAATATTTTCATGATGCCTACCCAGAGCATATACTCACGGCGCATGCTTGATTTTGCCACGGGGAGTTTTTTCTTCTTGTTTGAGGTCACTGTGGCAATATAACTGAACATATAACTAAGCTTCCATAAGTAAGCTGCTGGACCGATTTGTTGTTTGGCGTGGAGCATCAAATATACTGTACCCTGCAATGCTTCTGTTATTACTATTTGGAACAAAGATGTATCGTATACATAATACAATGTATTATGCAGTTGTCTAGTAGCATCGACATAATTTAGGTACCATCAGTGTCTATTACTAGTGGAGCAACAAAACAAATCAGGAGTAAGGTGAAGCGTTCAACACACCTGATTATAATGAAATTGAGTAGTTTAATCCTCCGTTTCCACAACAACGGCTATCTTACAGAGGAAGAAAGAAGGGAAATACAGCATGTCGATCGACTTATTACTATTATATACATTGTTTAAGCTGCATGAGACACACAACGAGGAACCCATGCACGAGGGTGTTCCCAAACAGGATCGTCTCGTATGGCGTCAGCGAGTCGGGAAAGAAGCGGAAGAACTGAGTAATATATTATCAGCACGAGTATGAATCTGAAAGAAAGCAAAATGGGCACTAAGGAAATACGTCCGGAAAGCCTGGGGTCGCGGCTCCCCGTAACATACGATGGAACACCTGTTTATCCTCGCTTTGAAATCATTTAGTTGATCTCTTGTCCCATGCTCGATAACTGAAGGCCTTATAGACGTTAATACACAGGAAAAAAGACTAACTTGTGATCAAGTAGGACAATTTCCATTGTAAAGTTCTTTACTAAACTCCCAATAAAACCGAAAGTGGGAATCCCATTTATTGAGAATACGGGTTAGAAAATTTTCAATTCCGGGCGTAAGTAGCTAATGATAAATAATTCAATAGTTCAGTGTGCAGTACGTAAGAGGTTAACACTATTATTATTATTATTATTAAATCACACCAGGCTGGCGACGTAGGAACGGAGAAACTCCATGAGGTTAACAAACCCCCACGCAACCAGCCCAGCGGGTGGAGAAAACAAAAGAATGAA